>CAIGRL010277969.1:0-24629 GCA_903798325.1 Fraxinus xanthoxyloides
GTTGTACTAAATCAATTAACAACTACCCTATTTGTCCTGTCTCCTCCCTTCCGCCATCTGATTCATTTTATTTTTTTTCTTTTGGTTACAGATTAGTCCCTCCCAGTTCGAGGCTCATGCTGGATGGGCAGCAAAGCGTCAACCGTAATAAGTTTCTTAGAGACTAAATTGTTCCTTGTATTTTAGGTTTAACACACAAGATTCTAAGTTTTCTATCCTTTTCACAGATATCGTCACATTTATACATCCAGTGGCTTGACACTTCATGATATAGCTTTAATGTTGGCAAATGGTCAAAATCTTGCCTCCGGTAGTAGTGATGATATGTGTGCCATATGCGGGGATGGAGGGGAAATTACAATATGTAATGGTTGTCCTCGGGCTTTTCATACAGGTATTTTCCTTTAATTAATTTTATTTTGCTTTAGTCTTGTGGTTGAATCAAGTTTTCTGTGTTTGTTTTGCTATATTCTACTTTAAAGCATGTTTGGGAAGTGTTTATAAACGGTTTAGATTATAAGTAGATAGAAATGAGTGGTGATAAGTGGATAGTACTTGTGGTTCCTTGAAATGTGTAGTTAAAAAATGGATTGAATGATTATAAACCGTGTATATAAACATGAGCCAAATTGAGGCTTATTTTAATATGTAAACTCACTAATAAACAACTCACTTTGGTAGTCAATATGTTGAAGACAAGATTTTCATGATATACATGTGGCTCTTTCTAATAATTTAATCTTTTAGATTGAGTGAGTTATCATATTATATTTGATTCTTTTTTTAAACTCGATCTTTCTCAGGCTTCAAGTCCATGTTAGCGCCAAAACCAGTTAAAAACTTTTGAATCGAATGGCGTATTTTGAGATGGTCTATTGGCGATCATTCTCTTTTACAGTCACTGGTCACTAATAATTATGCTCTTCATATTATTGGTTTAAGGCCAAAATATATATGGAACCATACGAACAGTTTTTTTTTTTTTTCTCTGGTTTACTTTGAACATTGAAGGGAAAGATGGGCATTCATAGTTTATGTAGATGTAGGCTAGCTTGAAAAAGGTCAGTCCCTATTGTTCTCTGTTGGTGGAATTCAATTTTCCACCGCATAAGTTTCTCATTTTTTCTACCAAGACTAGTTTCCAATTGTTTTATAGCATTCCATCTCTTTATTTGATAATGCATACAAAATTTAGAATTGTATACCCACTGTTGCAGCATATAATCTTAATAGTTGATAAACATGGACATTTGTATCCCTATTAATTGAATGGACGCTCTTCTTGTATGGTGGACCTGATTTATTTTGTATTATATAATTAGCTGTTATATTTTTGGCAGAGATAAAGATAGATATTAGTTGGGATTTTAATTCACAAATTATAAGTAGATAAATTAGATTAGGTTAGTTTTAATATTTCGATAAAGTTTTAGTTTGTTAGAAGTTCGTTTGATTTTAGCTTTTTTCAGTTTATTTACTCTATAAATTGAAGGCTTATTTAATGTAACAGACACCCTTGATTATACATATGTTAAAACTATTTCTGGCCTCAATTATTCTCTATGACCGTCTTTCTCCTTGTCCTTTGATTATTCTTTCTCAAATTAATAAGCTTCTACGTCAATTTTGGACCCAAAAGCAATTGATGATTACTTCCTCTCATGATCCTTTATGGTTGATATGCCCATATTTTACCGATTGTGAAGGTTAATGCCTGCCGAAGTCATATGATGTATACTTTCAAATAATAATATCAATACACGTTTTGACTTCCTTAAAACATGTTTACACATAAGGCGATTTCATGATTTTATGTCTTTTCATTTTTGGTGTGCTTTTTATTTTCCTTGGTGGGGGGATACGCTCACATCGCCCATTATTTTTTTTCTATCTTTGTTCTGGGTAGCCCGATGGTGGCATTTCACTGTGTTATAAAATGGTTTCTGTTGTAAGCTATTTTACGGCATGATCTCTACTGCTACTATTCTACCATCATTAAAGCTCTAAATCATTTAGCTGTTATTTCATAGCTTGGAAGGGTCTAGATCATATCTTCTACATTTTAAGGACCTTCCACTTTAGTTTTTTACATTATGATGGTTGAATCACAATGAAGAACATGTTCTTGCAGCTTGTTTGGGTTTACAATGTCTCCCTGCCAATGATTGGCACTGTCCATTCTGCAGAGACAAATTTGGTCATAGTAAGAGAGTAGCAGGGGAGCCGAGACCTATTATCATTCGGCTGACAAGAGTTGTTAAAGCATCAGAGTCCGGACCTGGTGGTTGTGTTGTCTGCAGGTTTGTTGCTCTAGCAGTCTAGTCTATTCATTTACTTTCCTTTTGATTGTGGATTCTTGCATGCATGCCAATTTCTATTAGGAAGTGAATAATCAGCTTGAAATGTTTCTTTCCCCATAACTCCCTATGTATTCAACCTCTTAAGCTAAGTAAGCTTTATTTGGCTAGTTTATTCATTTAAAAATATATGGATCATTTTTTTGTTCGTCATATTCTTTTGCTTGTGTTGGAGGGGTAACCTTTAATAGGTTTGGGGGTAGGCTACTTTCCACATAAACATTCTTTGGCATTTAGCATTAATACATAATATACATGATGTATCAACGGGTGAACATAGTGACTTTTTAATCCTTGGTGAATTTAATGCTGACAACTTGCTGTAACAAGATTGTTCTTACAATGAGCCAAAGGATAAAGTGCAGATGGCGGCATGTGAGGAATGATGAATACACTGTTTTTATAGCATTAAGAGCTGTGACTCTATAAATGAATACCTTAGAAGACCAAAACAAAAACTGTACATGATATTTTATAGCGTTGGTAGCTGTAGAAAGTAGTCAGCCTAGTTTGGTGAGTGACCAAAATAAAAATTGTGCAATGATGTATGAAGACGTGGGCCAAAGGCAAAAAGTGCAAAAGGGGGCATATGACCAATGATGGATACATAATAATTACCTAATAATTAATAAAGCCATGAAAGGGTAAGGGAAATTGGTTAGGTGATTGGAATCAATGCTGCACACAGCTGTGAAATTCTACGTAAAACAACTAAGAATTTTTGGTTATTGATCTATAATATATACTTGCTTTTTAACCTGAAGTTCCGTCAGCTTGATAGATACTCGGTTGATTAACATGTGCTACACATTCTATATATACTTCAAATATCAATCGAGGTTGAAATAGATCTATGCTTACGTGGTCATTTTTTGCTCATTAATTTCCTTTCTCATGCTCAATAGGTCCCAGGACTTTAGTGCTGCAAATTTTGATGACCAAACGGTGATACTCTGCGATCAGGTATGGACTTAAGTATCTTTTTGGGCTTCATCTTTATCTCCATCATCACTAAGTTAACCTCTTTCAGGTGTTTTAGTATATTATCTTTTTACTCTCTTCTTTTGTAGTGTGAGAAGGAATTCCATGTTGGTTGCCTGCGGAAATCTGGGCTGTGTGATCTGAAAGTAAGTGTGAGATGTTTATCTCAAAGAGAGTATTAGATCATTGGCCCTTTGGGATTAATTGATGTTTTACCAAATTGGTACAGGAACTGCCTGAGGATAAATGGTTTTGTTGTAATGAGTGCCATAAGATTTATGTCGCACTTCAGAACTTTGCTTCCGGTGGACCTGAGGTGATTCCAGCTTCTGTGTTGGTTGCTCTAGCTACGAAGCATGCAGAGAGAGGTCTAAGTGATAGTCATAGAAATGATATTCACTGGCGAATTTTAAGTGGAAAAAGTCGTTATCCAGAGCATTTGTTGCTGCTTTCCCGTGCTGCAGCAATCTTTCGTGTAAGTTCTTCTCTTTACCTTTTGTTCTCCCTACCTTTTATTGAGTATCTTCTACATTTGCTAACTTTTGATTGAAAGGGCCGAATTTAGATTATAAGCTTGTTGGGAAGTGTTTATAAATAGTTTAAATTTATAAATAGATAAAAATTAATGGTGCATAAGTGAGTAGTATTTGTGGGTCATTAAATGTGTGGGTAAAAAGTGGTTTGCTTGTTATGAACGGTTTATAAACATAGGCTATGATTGTAGAATTGGTACATTGATTCAAGTAATTTATAATCCATACATTTATAATAATCAAGTATAAAGCAGCTTTTCAATATCTAGTATTCTTGAGTACGAAACCTTCTATTAGCTTGCCTCTTGTTTAAGCAATAAAAATTGAAGGCAGTCGACATTTTATGATTCTGTTTATTGAATTCTTAATTTTTTATTCATTTTATAGTTTGGTATTGATACCTTTCAAAAAAAAAATAGTTTGGTATTGATGCTCCTTCAAACCATAGCTGAAGACTGAATGGCAGGAAGACTTGGCAGATTGATAATCTTGTTACGCCATACTAACTAAAGTTAGGGATCTTGTTCTGTCATGAATGGTAACTAAAAGATGTAAATTTTTATGAGAAACCACTAAATAAAACTCATGATTGATGCGCCACATAATTGATATGGAAGAGAAGATAGGGATGTTACTTCATGTTCATAAAAATAATTTCTTTTATTTTGTTTACTTTTGCAACTACAATATCCAACTAGTATGTGTCTATGTTAAGAACTTGAACCAGTGGTTTGCTTCTTGGTGGGAAAATTCTGCTTTGTTGTTGCTCATTCATCAGAAACTACGGTTACACATCCTAGAAACTCTCTCTCTCTCTCTCTCTCTCTCTCTCTCTCTCTCTCTCTCTCTGTGTGTGTGTGTTTACAACAGAGATGTGGATACATGTGTGAGTGGGGAGGGAGGGAGACATATAGCAAGAATTTTTAGAAATTGAAAATATTATATATGTGCTTGGCACAACAAGCTAATGGTTTTCTGGATTTTAGAAACCTATTTTGAGAAGTTAAAGATGTTCCATGCCTTACCATGGGCTTGCACCAGAAGTCCAATTGTTACTAGTTTATTGCAATATGGTGGCTTCTGGAACCATATTTTGCAAAAATGAGTTAGAGGGATCAGAGTCTAAGCTCTTTTTAAATATGTAGCCTAAATTCCTGCAAAATTGAGATTGAGAGCCCAATTCATCTCCGTGTGCTACCATAAATTTGCCCCCAAAAAATTGCTGATTGAAGCAGCAAATTAGTCCCGTTGGGAATTGAGATGGATTTCGGACTCTGATCATTAAGAATTTAAGAAGTCCTATAACATATTGCAGGCCTTGAGAAAGTGGTGTTGCTTGAAAAAGGAATTTGGTCATTTTCGACTGTGCTGATGTGTTCCTTGGATATCCCCAGATTGAGCCAAATTTGAGTAGTGCTCAATGATTAAGGTAGCCTAAAGATGACTTGGAATCAATGCTGCACATTTTAATTGTCAAGGGAAAGAAGGCGTGTGGGGGTTGGTGGGAGTCATTGATTACATCAGTTGTTTCTGTGGTTTGAATTAGAGCAATGCTTGACAACTTGAAGGAGATTATCCAGTTCCAAGGACCTTCTGAATTATTATATAATCTAGTAGATAACAGAAATTCTTAAATAGGATTTTGCATTTGGAAAAATCAGGAGAGGAGCTCTCATGAGTGCGCTTATGAACTGTCTACGGGATAGTGTTATACTTCTTCTATAAGCTAGCACAACCAAGTGCACGTTAGAATGGAATGTTGTTTGGTCGAATATTCTTCAATACAGGAATATTTGCTATTCAACTAGCAAAATATCAGTAGCTTCCACTAACTGATTGAATTTTTAAAAATTGTGCAAGCATAAAGCCAATATATTAGGTAGGTTCCACTCCTTGAATCTCATATATGGGCCTAACATTTGTTGTGAATTGCTGGCACTCTGTTGACCTGGATAGTGTTCCTGGCATAGATATTCTTATGTACTTTCAAAAGAAGTCTTTTAATTTATTTTCATGTCCAATCTCTTCTGCAGGAGCGCTTTGATCCTATTATCGCCAAATCTGGTCGAGATCTCATACCTGTTATGGTGTATGGGTAAGTGTCTCACTTTCATCCTCTGGTGTTTAGCGCATTATCTTTATGTTGATTAGAAACACAGTGATTGCCTAGAAGAACTTAGGTTGGAGGTTGGTTTTTACTTCGAAATTGTTACACATGGACAGGATCAATTTGGAAGTGTGAAGATCTTTTCTAGATTTGCTTTCTCCAACAGTAGGACAGTTAAATGATTGCTTTCCTGTTTTTAAGAATTTCTTTATATGAGGTCTTTTTAGGTTTGAAATTTGTGTCACTAGGGTTTTTTAATGAAGGTTCGTGTAGATAGTTTAGGGTAAAAAACAACTTTTCCTGAAATGGTGGGGAAAAATAAAGCGTTCTGATCTCCATGAGACAAATGAGCCCCCCCCCGGGTATTTATGTTTGAAATTTGGATTTTACTATGGGTTTTTCTATGAAGGTTCATGTAGATACTTTAGGGTAAAATAACTTATCCCGAGATTATGGGGAAAAATAATGCATTCTGATCTCCATGAAGCTAGTGGGCCCAAAAATAATGGGAGATTATATGGATTAGACACAAATCTGAGCTTTTAATTTGTTACTTGGGTTGCTCTCTTTCCAGTTTAGTGACTCCTTAAGATTAACTTAAAAGAATTATGCGATGATTCATAACCAGGTAGTAGTTAGTTAAAAGTAAAGTAGGTTTTAAGTTGATTCTTGTAATGGTTACTAGATGTTTAGTCACTTTAGTGTGATGCTGTACATAACAATCAGAATTTGGTCATACTACCAAGTAAGTCAATCAGTGTAGAATGGTCAAAGAATTTCAAATGGCATACAGGACAATGCAATAGCTTTAATTTAAGTTATTATTTGATGGTTCATGCATAAAGCTATTTTACTGTGAAAATATAGATGTTGGCCCTAGGCATTATACTTTAGTATCCGGGCAACATCTAAGTATTATATAATTGCATGTAATTTTAGTTCTGATGGACCAATTGTTTTGCATAATGAATGCTGATAATATTTTAAAGCTCTTACATATTTTAGGTAATTAAAAGCTGTGTTAATTGTTCTTTTCTGGGTCCTATACATACTTTTTTTGATTGATTGATTTATTTATTTATAGTATTCATTCAATTAATCTAAAAAGGTTGTTCCAACATTTGTGCAGGAGAAACATATCTGGGCAAGAATTTAGTGGGATGTATTGTGTTGTTTTAATTGTAAAGTAAGTCTGTTGAATTTTACCTACATTTTTGTGGACCTCCATACACTTGTTCCAGCATTTCGTGATTTATTTATTTTCTTGAGTAAATAGTGGGTGTATAATAATTACATTTCAGATCAGTAGTTGTATCGGCTGGTCTTATCCGGATTTTTGGACAAGAGGTAGCTGAGCTTCCTTTAGTGGCTACAAGTAGATCGAAACAAGGAAAAGTAAGTTGCTAATATGTTGAGCTGGACTTGTACATAAAATAGTGGGGATAGTTATGTTTTCTACCTATCAAAGGGTTTATTCTGTTGTCACTGAGTTTTCGTTCCATCAGTTTGCCAATTCAGAAAACCTTACTGTGAATCACCATTAACTTGTGGAAACTTCTATTGCTTAGGGCTACTTTCGAGCACTGTTTTCGTGCATCGAGAGGCTACTGGCGTCAATGAATGTAAAAACTCTGGTACTTCCTGCTGCTGAGGAAGCTGAATCTATGTGGATGAGAAAGTTAGGCTTCAGAAAGATGAGTGACGAAAAAGTAAGTGCACTTCCATGAGTATCTTAGGGATGATTTCCCTCGTTTTTGTTCAGCTTGCTTTGTTAATATTCAGAAATATAACATGACAATTGTTGAAGATGATTTAAATGAATACGTGTACCCTCTCTCTAACAGATTAAACTTTTAGATCAAGTAGTTCAAAATCTACTAAAGGCGGCAAAAGTCTCAGTTCAAGTCTTGCCGCCCATTTAATGAAAGTGTGCGTGTTTCAGGCTGTGATGGGTAAAAATGAACCACGTCAATGCATAAAGAGGCATGTTGAAGACAAATTTTAAATGATACACGCGTAGTCCTTTCTGACTGCTTGAGCTTTTAGATAAAATAGCTAACAATAATAAAAATTTTATCATTTGCATCATTTTTCAAGTGATTGTTGATGCAATAATCAATCTTAAGCTTATTAGAATCCAATTGAAATCAAGAAAATGGAAAACCACCTTGGTTTAAATTATTTAAAATTTATCTCATTCTAGTTCTTAAATATGGCGGAGCTCATGTATTAGAATGGTGGGTTTTTTAATTCTCTCTCTCTCATTTCCCTTTTGGGTTAGGGGGATGAGTGGGAATTAATTGTTGTTATACCAATCATTTAATATATGGATTTGTCTAACTTGTTAGCATTCTCGTCTTTACTGTATCTATATTAATGGCTTTTCATCAAGGCTTTGATTAGTCGAAGTGCTTTGCATGTGTTCTCTATTTGTACTGGTGGGAATGTTTGATTACGTTCTTAACTTTGATTGCCTTTCTTGAGCAGATGTTTAAGTACACAAGGACCCTTCAATTGACCATTTTTCAAGGGACATCATTGTTGGAAAAGGAGGTGGAACTGGCAGCAGACTAGGCATGTTTGCCTTGAAAAACTTGGAGCACAGAATTTCCTATGCGGCCGCTAGATTTGCCCTGTAATGGTGATGCAAGGGACCTTCACGGGCTACAAAACAGAGTCAACCTTGGAGACGTAGGTGGACCAGATTGAAACGAGTTTCACGGTTCATCATTATTTAAAAGTATGCATCGGGATTCCAGTTGGTTACTTTTTAACTGGAATCAGCATAAAATTCCAAGTTGTGACTAAGAACTTCAATCTCTGGTGTTCAGACGCAGAAGTCTTGAGTGGGATGCAACTTTCATGGAGGAGCTGCGTCACATGGAGAATACTATGGTCATGATTCGTATTTTGAGTATTTGTTAGGAATATCGCATATAACGAATTTCTTCATTTTTGCTCGAGTTATATTTTATTTTCCCCCGTGCCTGCATTTTGTTTTGGGTGGAATGTTATGGCAATGTATAGACAAAGAAAGGAGACTTAAATGTAGGCATGCTGTCATTTTAATGTGCGTGCACAAATCTCTCTTTGTTGGCTGTAATCTTTCTCCTAGGTTGGTTACTGTGTACAGATAGGATGTTTGGCCAAATTTTGCCTGTAGTTCGATGTTAGTATTTCGTTTCTGTGTATTTTTCTTTTAGTACTAAAGTGAAATATTTCTAGTATTGACATGCAAATGTTTCTGACTTCATCTGCATAAAGGCAAAATGCTGCCTGTGCAGTTTAGGTCCATGCTACGTATAAATGTCCATGACTTGTACAAGAAAAAAAAGGGATGAATTCGGCGAAAGGTCTTGAACGAACAGTTATGTGACCCTGTAGAAAGAAGCAAGGCTATATCTTATAGAGATAATTGCATTTGTCTCGGCAAATATACTCTATGTGCTTGAATCCATCTTGTGTTATAAAAGGCGTGAAAGGTGCCGAAGCTTTGAAAAAAGGTGAAACCCATGTGATTGCACATTGTCGGTCTAAGCAATAAATTAATTTGCGCGATATATTGGGATTTTACCTCGAAAGGGTCTTAATACTTTTAATTTTCAATTGTCTAGTTTTCAAAAACTTGAAGATTGTCTAAAGAGGAAAAATGAAAAGCAGAAATGTTAGGACCCGTTTGTTGCTTTTGTTTTTGCAAAGAATTTTCAATTTTCAAGAAAATTATTCAAATATATATGTAAAATAATAATCAATTTTTTAGTCTAAAATGTTGTTTTGACTTTTCAGAATTTCTGGCGCACATTCCCTTATTAATGCAAAACAGGGAAGAAGGAAGACAATTAATTTTGACCCAAAAATATCTTCACTGTTTTGGCCTTCTGGAGGAAATTTTCATTAATTTTATGATCGTTGCAAACTCACTTGCAGCTAAAATTGTTGATCATCTATCTCTGAGGTGGGTTCCAGCTCACCCAAAAATGTCAAAAAAATGCCAAGCGGTCAGAATTATGCTTTTAATTTCCTCCAGACAAGTTAGTTATATTCATCTTTTCATGGATGTGTCGATGCAGTTCAAAGTTTCAATTTTCATTCATTTTTTGATTGTTAATTTTTTTAGGCGTGCCCCACCTCACTCTTGAATGGTAAAAAAAGACAACAAAACGGGCAAAAAATTCCATTAGCACGTCTATTAAATGGAATTTTTTGCCCGTTTAGCCGTCTTTTTTTACCATTCAAGAGTGGGATAGGGCCCGCTTGAAGAAGTTGACGGCCAAAAAATGGATGAAAATTGAAACTTTCAGCCGTACCAAATACAGCCAAAATCTGCACTAGACGTGCTCCATATTAATATCTAATAAATATTTTCCACTCGACAGAGTACTGTACAAGTAACTACTGCACGTTGTACAATGACAGATGCACAGTTCTGCAAGTTAATCACGTGCGCTGCACGTGATAGGTTTTTCCAAAACCCTTCGGTTCTTTTGGTAAATTTTTTTGCCAAATTGAAACCGATTTTCCCTTGTTCAGCCCTCGTAAAGTTATTTATAATTCTTTACAGCAGGCTGCAATTGAAAAAATAATTTTTGTTATTCGTTTTTTTGGTGCATTAAAGTTTTTAGAATAACAATGTCCCTGTGTAATCCGCACCTTGTCTGCATCAAATTATTAGAACTCAAGAAACCAAAGGTCAGTGCTTGATTTTGAATTAATTTCTACAGAGGAAAATGCTGCAAAAAAAAAAAAGAAACTTGATTATTGGTGAACCGTGTTTTGATGTAAATTGTTGAAAAGAAAATGTATTGCGACCATTCCTACTGTTTTTTGAGTTAAACAATGCTAGTGTTGTAAAAGATTTGAACTTTATTGATGGATATCTTACTATTAAATCTTGGCGGAATGAACTTAGTTGGTAAATAATTAAAAAATGGAGATATTATTAAATTTGAGCTGGAATGTTGTCATTTTTAGTTATCGATTTTGCAGTTTGTTTGTTGTATTTTTATTTTTATTTTAAGCTGAAATCTGTTATGTGAGTGTGTGCAGTGATGGTAATGTTTGTAAAAGTATTCTGCAGACATTTGACTTGTCGGGTTCTCCCCGAAGAGATTTCAGAGTGTTTGCTGCTTCGTCTATTGCAAATGACGCATCAAATTACATACCAGCTGCTCCAATATTACTGCCTGAAGGGCCTTGGCAGCAGGTGAGTAACAAATTCGAATGGATTTTTTCTTAATCTTGGTGATTTCCAACTGGATGTGTTGGATCATTTTCTATTTGTCTCGATGTGAGTGTTACATGTCCGATCTCATTCTCCTATAAAGTTTTATATCTGTTATATTTGGAACCTGTCATTTGGTTATTGTTTAGTAGAAGCACAAGATGGAAAGTTCGCTATTTAGAGTGGAATAGAAAAATGCTGATGTCAACATAAATTTCGCAACATGGGTTGGTGAAAATTTCCAAATGAAAAGAGGGGAGTGCCGACAATTAGTTTGCAGATGTCATTGATTTACCGTACCTCGTGGATTGTCGTTATTTTCAATACAACATTTTTTAAATATCTGGAGGAGTTTGGGCTGCTGGTTGGTAGGTGGGGATTAAGTATCCTGTTTTCGTTATGAAACAGATTGGAGTTGGTAATCTGTGAATATTGTAGAGATGGTATTTCATTTTATGCTAATCATGCCAAATAGACTTCTAGAGTCCAGGACATTGTGTGACATTAATGTACTATTTTCGTTTTCAAGACTTAGGACTTCAACTTTCTAGGTTCCAGGAGGAGTTACAGCTGCAAAGGGTTTCAAAGCTGCTGGGATGTATGGTGGGTTACGGGCAGTTGGAGAAAAGCCTGATCTCGCTCTGGTAACCTGTGATGTGAATGCTATGTCTGCAGGTTAGTCTCAGTATTGCAGGAGCTTCAGTACATTTTTATGATACTTGGTTTACTCAAATGTTTCAGAATACTCTAGTCTTCTAGTTGAACAATTATTGTTTATATCGCCATGGCATATAATTAGGCCCCTGTTTGGCACCCATTCTATTTCTAATTTTTTTCCCTTTCTTCATTTCAACCACACATTCTCCAAATAAAATAATATTACACATAGATACAAAACTTTTCACCACTTTTCCACCACACATTCTCCCATCAATCACTATTCCAAAATTCCTATTCCCATTAAAATGGGTGTCAAACACTACCTAGATCACATTTAGGGACTGTCTTCTTACAGTAAATTTTTGTATTCTGTTTCTGACCCTTCACACTAATGGTTTCCCAGGGGTATTTACTACAAATGTTGTTGCAGCTGCTCCTGTACTATACTGTAAAAAAGCATTAGATAATTCAACGACGGTATGTTGGGGGTGATGGTGTTCTACTTTGTAGTCCATTATTGTTCTGGAGGAGCATGTTTACCTCAACTTCAAATTCAATAATTCCTTTCGATTCTAGTATCCTTTCCTATTCTGGGTGATCATGTAATGTTTTCTCTTTTTCCTTGCTTGTCTTACCTTGCTTTTTCTCATGAACCAAAAGTTTAGTTGATTATGACTGAATTGTGTTTTATTGCTTGCTTTTGCATATCGTGACCTTCTTCTTTTTTTATTTATATAAACCATCTCAAGTTGTATGCCTAACATTTTTTGCAAGTGCAATCAGACATAGTTGAACATGTTCCAGGTAAAAACTATAATGTTTCTGTTTCCTTTTTATCCTTTTCTACCACCCCCACACAAAAGGTTTTACTAACTACTACTTAACTATGGCAACCTTTAAATTTTCAACAACAAACCTCCTATCGAGGTTTAGAATAGAAATTAAGATGATTATCATGCGTGTTCTTGTCTACTTTGTTTACTCATGTAAGAGTACTTATCTGGGGACAGGAAAGAAAAACTTTATGCATACTGATATCACTTGAACCTCGAAATATATTTAATACCGTATGATTCTATTACCATGGCTTTATATTTTGCTTTTCTATCAGAATGTGGCATCTTGTCTTTTCTACGAGAGGTAAGTTGGGAAATGAATTCGAGCATCAATCCTAATTGTTTTGTCTCAAGGCAACTGTTTGTCTTTCAATGCCATCCCATAGCTGCCAAATGTGTTTGAAATTTCTGTTTTCCATGGCTTGTAAAATGGTGCAAACTTTAGTATCAAGTTTGAATGGTCTTTAATTTGTTCTCCGTTTCTGTATTCTAACAATAACTAATGCATACCTGTAATCTTTCAGGCTCGTGCAGTACTAATAAATGCTGGTCAAGCAAATGCAGCAACGGTAAATTTCTTGAAACTCAGTGTTAGCATATAGTTCTATTTTGAAAATCCAAATCTGGAAGGTGGATTTCTTTCTTGATCCCAGACAATTGAGGGGAAAACATCAGTTTTTTCCGAATGCTCAATTAAACATAACTTAGAATTTGTCAAGTAAGCCTCGCAGTCTGCTATCATAGGCACAATTTATTTGGTGAGTCCTTCAAATTGTTGTAGGGTGACGCAGGCTACCAGGATGTGATAGAATGTTCTCATGCCCTCTCCCAGGTATGCATTTTTCTGTATGTACTGTCTCACATATTGCCCACGTGCTTTTAATAGAAAAATATCTAATTTCTGCAGTTGCTGCAATTTAACCCGGAGAAAGTATTGATTGAATCCACTGGTGTGATTGGTAAAAGAATAAAGAAGGTAAATGCATAAACATTCTATATGTATTATATTTTTATTCCACATGCAGATGATATCAAGTTCTTTTCTTTATTTGACCAAGTGGGTGCAAACATTTTAAGCAGTGTTTGTTTCAAGACGTATAGCATAATAGCAGTTCTTTAGACCACTTGTGTTTTCTGTCATATGCAGGAGGCTCTTCTCAAGTCACTTCCAAATTTAGTAAATCTCCTGTCATCAACTGTTGAAGGGTAATTTCCCATAATGTACCTATTACCTTCTCATTGTGCAAACTGACCGCGTCTTCTATTCATGAGATTATGTTATATATCAATTATTTTAAACAGGATTTCATGTTTTGATTGTTTCATTTTCCTTTATTTTCTTTACATTTTCCCCTTTTTTATTTTTTCCCTATATATCTGTAGTTAAATTCTTGCATCTATAATTCCATGTCATTCTCTCTCTCTTTTCTATGCTTAAGCACCTTTCTACTCATAGATTTTTGAATCTCATCAATGGATTTGCAGGGCGGATTCTGCTGCTGTAGCAATAACTACTACCGATCTTGTAAGCAAGAGTGTTGCAATTGAGTCAGAGGTGCGTACGATATTTCGGTCCATACAAGTAGCAGTTCATTTTATATAATCCTGGTTAGACAATGTTTGAATGCAAATTGAGATGCTTGCCAAGTGAAACCAACATTTATTGTCATTGTGCGTAAATTAATGGGTATTAATAGGTGACAATGTGGATACCTTATACTTCAGGAACGTGGTTGATCTTCTCTCCCTCATTTTTTGCTGTTCGGCAGCGAGCAATCAGAATCAGTCCTTGATCAGTTTGCTTAGTAGAGGAAAAATTCTATTGAAATGTTAAATATTTGCCTGTGTAAACCATCAGTTTTTTGACCTCAAATGTAGGAGAAAACTAGAGTAACTCGCATAGTCAAGACAATTACATTCATTAGATAGTTTCTTTACATAATTGGTTGGTGTGTGCAATTAGTCTTCAGCAAAACATCGACTATTAACTGTAAAACTTGTTGTATGTTAAAAGTAATCGAGATAACATTCAACGCCATGCAATTGAGAAAATATTCAACACCATGAAATGAAGTACAAATACAGGATATTTTTGCTGTGGGCACATCAAGTCTGTTATATCTGAGCTGGAGGGTTGTTCCTGTTGTTTGTTTCATATTCTTTGTTCGTTCTACAAGAAGTTCAAGAACTTGGCTTCATATATTTTTTCTGTTCACCGTATCTGTCTAAAAGTATTATTTGTCAAAATATAATTGATAAGAGATGGAAGAGAATGAATTGAAAAAGTTGATAATACAATAAAAAACACTGTCATTACTTTGCATTTCTATTGGGGATATTAGATGAACCCCCAAACATTTTCTAAACTTTCAAATAGCTTTCACGTTTAAGCATTGCTCATTCTAGGCTCTTTTAATGAATGAGCCATGAGATAATAGTAATCTTTAATTTATTTAATTGAACATATTTGGGAATAAACCACCTGTGTTTGATTAGTAATTAATTCCCTGTAATTTACATCATGCCCGTCAATGAACGTTTTCAGAACTTGTATTTGACACATTTAGACAAGCCCAATTTTAATGTTCTCGTGCGTGTAATGTTAAATTTCTTATGGACAAGCCCATTTTGTGTTTTTGGAGAGTGAAGATTCAGCTCGTTGTATGTATGTGAATGGAAATGATCTAAGTTCTAGAATTCTATCAATTGAATGAAGAATTTCTCTACAGCTGGATAGTAAAATATTCTTTTTTTCTAATTGAGATTATGCTTTACTCAGGTTGGAGGAACTCGTATAAGAATTGGGGGGATGGCAAAAGGTTCTGGAATGATCCACCCAAACATGGCAACAATGCTTGGTGTAGGCTTCTTAATTGATTTCCTTTCTTCTGCTGTTCCAGAGATTGGCTTTAATTACTCCATGTCGTGATTTAATTCTCACAGGTTATAACAACGGATGCTTTTGTCACAAGTGATGTTTGGCGAAAGATGGTTCAAGTTGCTGTAAATCGTAGTTTCAACCAAATCACGGCAAGTACCAACCTTTCATCCATTTCTGGCTCATTTTCCATGAACTTTATATGAAATTAAGGGGTTTGAAATCTGTTCATGCATTGCATGTACCTGGCACATATTAGATACATGGCATGTGGAGGTTGTTGCGTTCACTCTTGGTACTTGTAGCAAGTAGGACCTGTAGATCCAACCCCAAGTCAGCAGACATAAGTTTGTGTATGTTTAATTGCTGGGGAAATATTATTTATTCCCTAAATTCAAGGATTTGCAAATTCAGATTCTGCATTTAACTAAACTGGTGCTCATCTTGTAGACTTCGTCAGTCAGAAAACATGCAAATCGTCTTACATTAGGGGTTTTGGACATTAATTTTGTGAACCTTTGTGTTTTTATATTGCTTTTGCATGTACGTCTCCAACTGCAAATATTGCAGACTCAAACTAGAGCAAGGTACATCCCGTGCTTACATTTTTTTTATATAAAATTTCAATTTTCCTTTCGGTATCATTCAACATGTTAGACATGCTTGATCTAATTTGTCATTGTGATTTATGAATTAATTAGTGTCTCAGTTACATCACTATTTCTTTTATAGCATCTCAGCAACCAAATGAATTGCATTGTGTATCTAAAGCTTCATATGGTGGGATATTTGTTCATCAGGTGGATGGAGATACCAGCACAAATGATTGTGTCCTTGCTTTGGCTAGCGGTCTTTCAGGATCAAACAAAATTTCTTCTTTGAATAGCGCTGAGGGAGAACATCTACAAGCGTGTCTTGATGCTGTATGTTTAACTATCTTCACACGCTCTTCTCTTTTGGTATTGATTATCGCTCTTAGCAACAATTATAAGCTTTTGTCTTATCCTTGGTGTGTCTACGAAAGATACCAGTGTTGCTTCGTAGAACTTTTAATTATGAGTCATGCTATTGGTACAAAGTTAGGTTTTAAAATGGTTTACAAAATAAGTGTTGGCAATATCTTTTCCAATAATTTAAAAAACGGTTTTTGGAATTAATCACCTAGATCTTGCCACATAATTTTGTCAACACACTTTTGTAAACCACCTTTATACAAGTAGCATAATTGTTTAATTATTACATTGTATTAATTCACTCACATCTGAGACTTCTGTTGCTTACTGTTTTAATGTCTTGTACTTTCGTACTTTTCAAAGCTGGTTTTAAATTGTCTTTTCCACAATGTACATCATGGAGTAATATGCTCTATTGTTATCTTATGGTGATTTTAATATTTCTATCAACCATCATGCTATCATCAGCGTTAGGGTAAATACTTGCAGATGAAATACTCTGGGCTTGTTGACTTAATATGTGAATACCAGTCGTCGAGTAGTCAAATCTTATGGCCCATTGTTAACATTGGTTGGACTATGATGAAATGTTGTGCCCAATTGGGTTTAGGGCTGCTACTATTCAATCCTTCAGCACGTGATGTCAATTTTCTATTTATTTGTGTTTTCATTTAGAACTAGAGCACTTATTATTTTTTTACATAGCAAATTTTGGTTGTTCTTTTGGATAGTTTTGCATGTGTTACTGGTAAAACTGATGACACATGGAGATCTCGTAAATTTTAGCATTATGCTCTTTTTATTCAGGTAATGCGAGGTCTTGCAAAATCAATAGCTTGGGATGGTGAAGGGGCAACATGCTTGATAGAGGTATCCATATTTTTACTGACACAATTTGCCCAACTTTTGTCCATTTACTTTGCAATTCAAAAGTACAAATATACAACGTAGCCTTGTTCCCAGTATATTTGGATCGGCTACACGAATCTTTCTTTGCCATTGCATTTGTTTCATTGTTAGATCTACTAGCAGATCTTCAGTAAGCTACAACTGGCCATGTTATTTTTGATCGACCTCCCTCTTCTAGTTTGCTCTGCCAAAATACATTACTCTTCCAAATAAGAACCTCTTTAGGTCAACACAAAACATGAGACAACCACCTAAGTCATACTTCCTTGGGATTATCTTCTCTGGGCGCTACCTCTACTTGTTGTCTTAGTCGTTTTAGTATGACAGTGCATCCATCCTAAGAACAAATATACTATCCAAAATGTGTTCTAGTCCTTGATAGGAATTGCTATTTGACAAGAAGCATGGAATATATGTACAACATCGAACTGGATATTAGCAAAATTGAGCTGTGTGTTTACTGAAAAAACTTGGGCAATATATCCTGATTATGTCCGAAGTAGAGTGATCCTGATTTTAAATGCAATCTGCAGGTCAGAGTAGCTGGAGCAAGCAGTGAAGCTGAAGCAGCAAAGGTTGCACGATCAGTGGCATCTTCTTCATTGACGAAGGCATGATTTGTACATCTTCGAAGGATCTCATATGGTATGAGCTGTTTCTGATTTTGTCTGCCTTACGATACTTTTCACGTGCTTTATGTCATTAGGCTGCGGTATATGGCCGGGATCCAAATTGGGGACGTATTGCTTGTGCTGCTGGTTATGCAGGAATTCCTTTTAATCCAAATAAACTCAGAATATCACTGGGAGATATTCTGCTAATGGATGGTGGGCAGCCATTGCCATTTGATAGGTATGAGAAAATACTTTAATTTTTCCATCAAAGTTCCACTATGATCAAATCATACATCTATATATTTTCCATTTTCCAAATACTCCATCTGCAGGGGTGGCTGGGGGTTTTGATTTATTTGCGAATGAAATTTCGTGGGCTAGTTTTCTAGAATTCTGTCTTCGCGGATTTAGCCTTTTCCAAAACGCCTCCACCCCTAAGGCATCTTTTTTTTTTCCTCTTTTATTCCTCCTTTTATGGTGACTCTCATTAAGCATGTTATTCACTACTTTCTTTTCTTTTAACAATCTTGAGAATTTTGAAATGTTGCAGCATTGCAGCTAGTAACTATCTTAGGAAGGCTGGTGAGATACACGGGACAGTTGTAATTCAAATATCCATTGGTAAGATTCATGGATATGCAAAAAATGACCGTGTCATGATATTCATATTCATACTCATCCCCATTCCCCGCACCCCAAAATAGAAAGAGTACAAATCCAATTTGTTAATTGATGAAATGAAAATTCTTGATTCTGCTGTCCTAGTGGAGAAAAATTTCCTTGGTTACATGGCAATCACATTCTCATCTTTCTTAGTATTATCCATGCCGTTCTCCTTCGTAATTATAGTTGCTTTCCATCAAGCCCATGATAAGTTGCGGTGCAAGTTGGTATATCATTTTTGGGAATTTCTCTCTTCTATCCACAATTCACTGATTTTCACTTGTTTTTCCATTTTTTTCACAGGTGATGGTTCAGGTAGAGGACTAGCATGGGGATGTGACTTGAGTTATGATTATGTGAAAATAAATGCAGAGTACACTACATAGAAAATATCTTCCGTGTCATTATAAAACTACAAGAAGGTTAAATCCCAGATCTTTCGACACCCTTTTGGCTAAGACTTTCGTCCAGTCTCTTACTCCTGTTTTAAGCTATGGATGTGTCGCTAAATCTAGTTGCTGTCCCAGAGAATAATCGAGATTCTGCAATTTCTTTTGCAACTGATCGAACCCGTTCGAAAATCTGATTCAAGATTGTTAAATTCTGCAGTCATTGATATGATAAGATGGTTGGAGCAAAAGATTTTAAGTAATTGATTTTCAATTCAGCACGAAACCCTGTGCTATCCCAAGTGCTCATAACTAAGTGAATTCAAGCAATTTTTCGCACCAGCCATCTTTAAGATCCCAAGCAACAAAACATAGGAAATGAGTACTACCAAAAACTATCAAACAAATGGTACCGTAAGTCGCAACAAACTTGATGTAAATGATACGATACAACTAGATGAATGCACACCACCATGAAAAAGGACTCCAAGCTTTCATGGTAGTTCCACCATCTGGTCAACATTTTCAGAGGAAAGTCAGAAGTCTACTCGTCAACAAAACCTCACGCCTTTATTTATATTTACATCATCAGTGAAACGAAAATGAAGCCATATTGATTGAGTTGAGGGCTCATGTAGCCCCTGTGACCGCGAAGTGCAACTTGGTGGCCGGTTTTTCAAGGAAACTACTTCCGCAGAATGCCGCTGGGTTGCCAACATTGAAATTCTCAATAACAGCAAGAGGCTCATCAAAGCCATGCATTGTGTAATAATCATTGAATGACTTGAAAGAACCGCTAGCACTTCCAACATTCTTCCGAGCTTGCTTCTTGTCTTTTCCCCTGCTGCCTCGTGAAGATTTACCACCGCCCTTCTGTTTGGTCTTACCGTGCTTCTTGCTATCACTCCGATGGCGATGATGCTTGTTTGATGCCACGTGTGGCACTGCTGAAGGAACTGGATCATACACATCGGGGGCCCACGTTACTATCAGCTTTTTAGGTGGTATTCCCTGCTTGTCACGGCTGCCTTTCATGGCAGATACAAGCTTCATGGGAGTCTGTGAATAGAACATCAACGAGAGATGGGGGGAAGAAGGGGGAAAAGAAAAAAACAAAAAAAATCGCATCTGTTAAACACATCTCCAGTATTATATACCCAAACCCTTAAATGTTGTCATACAAGGATCATCTGTACGTCGAAAAAGAATTTGGAAGCACTGTCCAAAATACACTTGAAGGTAAAGAACAGGAGGATGAAAACGTGAAGAGTGAAAAAACAGAATGTAAACAAATATTCCTCTTCTCAAAATTCAAAAAACATAGGCAAAAGCTTTACTCGCCTGGATAATCCAGAAAGAGTGTTTCTGATGTCAAAAAATCGGCAAAAGAATCTAATTACATTTAGCAACATCATAAAAACATAATTAACTAAAAATATGAAGGACGGATATAATCTCAGTAATAATTATCACATCAAAAACGTACTTAAATCAGGTAGAATTCTTTACCAATACCAATGATCAACCTCAACGTTAAACAAAATGGATGAACCCAGAGGTACACACATTTGTGCACATCACCAGACACGTACCTCATGGTCATGAAATCCCAAACAAAAAATAAACCCATTACTACTTTCCAGGAATTCGTGAAATATATTATATATAGTATCAGTGCAAATTCGGTACATTAATGAAAGAATGTGCTTAAGAACTAGCTACTAAAAAGTAAAACTTACAGGCAAGGATATGCAACGTGAATATGACTGTTTAGCAGAATCGGCATAACCATTCAATGACGAGACTTCAGAGGTTATATCACTACCCTGCTTCACTTTCCCATCCAACAATACTTCAGCAGGGAATTTTTTATGCTCGCCAGGGGATGCAGGAGATGGAAATGTGGCACACTTGCTAAAGTGTTTCTCAGAAGCTACACTGTTTGAATTCCTCCCACGGGATTGGTTATGTTCAACTTCCTTCTCCTCACTGCCTATATCGTTCTCCTCAGGAGGTGGAGTGAAGCCACGAGTTGCTATCTCAAAGTTCTTGATATTTACAAACTCGTTCAAACAGTTTTTGAGATCGTTCATAGAAAGATATGCTGAATCATGACAAGCTGAGTCAGGTGGATCTGTTGATGACTCGCCGGGGCTGATTATATCTTGAGCAGATGACATTATGTGGGATGCAGCTGTCCCTCCACTACAAGAGTGAAAAGTTGCAGAAAAGATCTGCATAAGCACAAATCAGAACAACTAAACAACTATAATTACAAAATGAACACACATCTTCTAGAATATTATATCCACAAAGCCATCAAAAACTACTGAAAATAATATGTTAAAGTTGAGCGACAAGTAAATAATTGATACAGGATAAGCAACTCATCTTGCAATCCATGTCACCGTGTCACTTATACTCATTCATGATGATTATAAGTTATTGCTATTCAGCTGTAACTCGGTTATTTAACATCAAACTCAATGCTATACTAGTTCATTTTTCCAAAAAAATAAATAAATAAAAATAAAATATTGAGAACTCATCGGTGCAATAAGTATAACCTAATCGTTGCAGAAATAAATAGCATCAACATCCACATCAGATCCAACACATATCTTATTTAAAAAATAAATGTGTATTTGGTTAAGTGAATACCTCGTATACCCAAGAATCCTCGAGACAATTCTCTGAAATATTAGCTGAACCGAGCTCTCAAAAGATAAGATCAAAATTAAAAGATCGGAAAATTGGATCGCCTAGTTCAACACCAGATTATCGACAGTACTATTATATAATAATACCCGATTGAAATTTGGCGATGGAACCCCCACAAAAAGCAAAAACCCTCGAAAAAGAACCGATTTTAAGAGAAACAAAACAAAACAAAATATTAACTACTAATATTACCACGCCGATCACTTTTCTGAAGATGTTTCAGACGATGAGAAAACGATCCGCCATAGAAAGAGGACGCGAAAGGGCGCGTGAACAACACCAGATCCTTAGAAGGCATCGAATGCATTGTTCGATGCTCTTCAATTTACTTTTCCCAAATTATTTTTAGGTTTTTCCCCTCTAAATCAAACGCAGCACACAGCACCGATATCGAGCAGATAAATCTATTTGAAGATTTGAAAGATTATTAGACGGATCAGGATTTTAAAACCCCTCTAAATCAAACGCAGCACACAGCACCGATACTGAGCAGAAAAATCTATTTGAAGATTTGAAAGATTATTAGACGGATCAGGATTTATACAGGATTTTCACGGCAAGATCGGCATCATGATCATATCATAACCATTGAAAAAGGAAAAAGTGATTAGACCGATTTTTCTACGCTCTTGGATTAGGACGCGGACTTTTTATACTACCACGCCCCCGTTTCTTACACTTTAAGGTCGTGTTTAATAGAGATTAAAATCGGATTAAAATTAAAAAATTAATCGTTATTGTTGACTTTTATTGGACGAATGAGACTCAATAACGACTATATTTTCAGTTTTAATTGAATTATAAACACAATCGAATACACCGTAAATTAAAAATTACTATAAAAAATTGTTATGGCCAAATGATATCATCAAACATTGACATTATAAGCCCCCGTTTGTTACATATTAAATTTTCATTTTCATTTTTATTTTTCTACTCATTTTCAATTATACATTCTTTAATAAAATAATATTTTCCATCGTATCAATAATTTTTCCTTTTTTTTCAACCACACATTCCCCATCAATCTATTGTTCCAGAATATATTTTTTCCAAAATAATATAGATCAGACACATCCTAAGTATATCTCATTATTTTTCAATAATATTTTTTTTTAATTTGTCAAGAATTTACGCAGAAATTACGTGCAATTCAATGGCTATTACTCTGTTTGATAATCATTATTTGTGAATAAAATATTTTGAATAATGATTTTTAGAAGAATATGCGGTTGAAAAGTAAAAAAAAAGTTAATTTACATGTAAAATATTTTATTACGAGAATGCGTGATTTAAAAAAAAAAAAAAGGCAGGGGAGAATGATGGTCAAACAAAGGCTTTAAACCCTCTTAGTTTCTTGAGAAATATGTAGAGGAATAGTGTGCCAATAGTAGTTTCTAGAGCTAATTTATCAATGTGTCTGTATTGTATTGGTATACACTACCGTGTAAAGGACTCAACACTGTAATAACGTAGCGTCAACGAGGACAAGATTGTCATAAAAATTAATCGTAGCCGTCACGCGTAAATTAAAGCTTGATATTTTCTTGGGCTAAATATCTTCGAGTGATGCTACGGTTAGATTACAAAAATTTTGATAGATGTAGTGTTGACGCTATTGCTTGAATTTATTTATTTTTTTCTAACGGTCCAATAAAATATTGACACGTGTCCCTTTTAACCCACGTCGTTCATCCTATTTTTGTAGCAAAACTCAATATATTCGCAACACTATTTTTAATAATTAAATTAAATTTTAATTTCATGAAAAGTTAATAATCTTTACATATTATAATATTTATGTAACTTTTTCATCACATTTTTACAATCAAATTAACATAAATTATTCGTGACCATGATTTCTCTCTAAATATATTTTTTTAAAGATAGAGTAGGAAAAAAACATTTATTTATTGTACTTTTAAATCAACAAAAAATAATAATACGATTAAATATTTGATCATTATTTTAAAGCACATTAACATTATTTTTGAATGAAAATAATGATTAAAGACAATATTTTATTAATAAAATATTAGAAATAAGAATGTGATGAAGACAAAAGTTAAGAATATTGATTTAATAATGAATAAGGATTGATCTTCAATATAATTAAAATGTAATGTATTTATTAAAAATAAAAAATATAAAAAAGGTGACGTCGATATAATCCCTCATTTCCTTATCCTGACTTGGTCAAATTAGAGAAACAAAGAAAAGGGGTGGGATATTGGAATTTTCATTTGTATAGAAAAATCACCAAAGAAGTTCAACAGAAAACTCACGTTGGAGCCCACCCCAACATGAAATTAAATATTGCAAAAAATGCGGACCCCACCTATGATGGGTGTCTGACAGTTTTCTGTGTACACAATTTTCTGTACTCACATCAAACAGTGGGATATTTTGGACCGACCATCCCTGCTTTGGGTTTGTCCTAAATAGATAATAAAATATAACGTCTAGGTTATAAAATAATCCACGGCAGGCATAAAAGCAGTGTTTTAAATAGCGCGCGATATTGCGTGTCGCGAGAGTAAAACGCTAAGCTAAGTGTTGTAGCGTACATTTAGCGGTCAACTCCTGGCTTTGACCGCTAATGCGTGATATAGCGCGAATTATCGCACTATTGCGCGCTATTTAGTTTTCTTTTTTTTTTTTTAATATGGAAATGGGTTTTTAAATTAAATTAAGGAAAAGCTGCAACATTACCATCTTCCCCAAAATTACCATAATCTAATTTAAAGAGTTAAATAAGATTTAAGTTCCCATGCTATTTGTTCACTATTTTGTATTTAAATTTGAAA
>CAIGRL010278012.1:0-16356 GCA_903798325.1 Fraxinus xanthoxyloides
TCTTTTGGTGAGAATTCAAGTCAGTAGCATCCTTCCACTAGTTAACAAAATCAGCATACCACAGGATCCTTGATGAAACTGCTAATAGAAGCTCATCAGGAAAAGTTTCTTGACTTTGATTGTTATCTATTACTTCTTCATTCTCCAACCGCGAAAGATGATCAACAACTACATTGTCACTGCCTTTCTTATCCCGAATTTCCATATCGAACTCTTACAACAACAAAATCCATCGAATTAAGCGAGGCTTAGCATCTTTCATTTCAAATAGATATCGGATTGTTACATGATCCGTGTACATGAATACTTTGATGCTAATAAGATAAGATCTGAATTTGTTACAAGCAAAGACAACTGCTAACATCTCTTTCTCTATTGTGGTGTAATTCAATTGAGCTCCATTCAAGGTTTTGCTACCATAGTGAATTGCTCGGAAGATATTTTCACTCATTTGTCCCAAAACTGCATAATCAGTAGTATCACACATTACTTCAAATGGTTGGCCCCAATTTGACACTATCATAATGAGAGCTGTAACTAATTTCTCCTTTATAGTCTCAAATGCGCTAAGACAATCCTTATCAAAGACAAATGTTGTATCTTTCTCTAGAATGTTGCAAAGGGGTTTAGCTATTTTTGAGAAATCTTTAATAAACCTCATGTAAAACCCAGTGTGTCCCNTACTTTGATGCTAATAAGATAAGATCTGAATTTGTTACAAGCAAAGACAACTGCTAACAGCTCTTTCTCTATTGTGGTGTAATTCAATTGAGCTCCATTCAAGGTTTTGCTACCATAGTGAATTGCTCGGAAGATATTTTCACTCATTTGTCCCAAAACTGCATAATCAGTAGTATCACACATTACTTCAAATGGTTGGCCCCAATTTGACACTATCATAATGAGAGCTGTAACTAATTTCTCCTTTATAGTCTCAAATGCGCTAAGACAATCCTTATCAAAGACAAATGTTGTATCTTTCTCTAGAATGTTGCAAAGGGGTTTAGCTATTTTTGAGAAATCTTTAATAAACCTCATGTAAAACCCAGTGTGTCCCAAGAAACTTCGAATTCGGTGGTAGCTTTACTATTTTATCTATCTTAGCTCTGTCGACTTCCAGTCTCTTTGCTAAAACATAGTGGCCTAGCATAATTCCTTCTTGTACCAAGAAGTGACACTTCTTCCAGTTAAAAACCAAATTCTTTTCTTTACAGCGTTGCAACACTAAAGAGAGATTGTGAAGGCAATTATCAAAAGAAGTACCAAAAATATAAAAATCATAAAAACCTCAATGATTTCCTCTACCATATCTTCGAAGATAGCCATCATACATCTCTGAAAAGTGACTAGAGCATTGCATAATCTAAATGGCATTCGTCTACAGGCAAAACTCCCATATGGGCAAGTGAATGTCGTCTTCTCTTGATCCTCTTGTGCTATTGCAATCTGATTGTATCAAGAATAACCATCAAGAAAACAATAGTGAGAGTAGCCTGCTAATTTGTCCAACATTTGATCAATGAATGGAGGTGGAAAGTGATCTTTTCTAGTTGTTTTGTTTAGCTTCCTGTAATCAATGCAAGCCGTCCAACCATTCACTATTTTTGTAGGAATCAACTCGTTGTTGTCGGTCTTAACTACTATCATTCTACCTTTATTTGGCACCACATGTATTGGACTAACCCACGTACTATCTGAAATAGCAAATATAATCCCTGCTTTCAGTAGCTTTAGTATCTATGCTCTCACCACTTCTTTTATAGCTGGATCTAATCTCATTTAATGTTCAATAGGCGGTTTGTAAGCATATTCCATGAGAATTTTGTGTATGCAAACTGTAGGACTTATCGCATTGATATTAGTTATAAACCAATCCAAAGCATATTTGTGTTATCTCAACACTTTCAGCAATTTGTTCTTTTCATCCTTGCTAAGTGAGGAAGAAATAATCATCGGAGATGTGGAGTTTCCTCCAAGAACGCATATTGAAGGTGACTTAGAAGTTGCTTTAATTTAGATTTACTACTTTCATTACCCTTGTTGTCATCTGAACCCATTGCATGCTGAATATCTTCACTCCGTGATGGATCATCTTCATCGGCATCGATTCAAGAGCCAATATGTAGTCAACTAATTCATTGCTTCCTATGTAACCTCCAGAAGTACCAATGTCATCCTTTGTTGTACTAAATATCATACAATGCTCTAGGGGATCCTCAATAAATACTTTTTCTTCCTTCACGACAGAATTGATGAAGTCAATTCAATGGCAAGTAATGGTGTTATTCGACAATCTCATTGGTTGGTAGATATTGAACATCACTTCTTTTTCATTCACTCTCAATGTCAGTTGCCCTCCTTGTACATCCATTATGACTCTTCCTGTTGCTAAGAATGGCCTACCTAGGTTGAAGTACATTCCTGTTATTGCTATATGATAGATTCTTGTGATTTCGAAGTCCTGCATGGTAATGATTAGAGGTTTCCTATCTGATTGTAATTCCTACCATTGACATATTGAGCCTGCTCATTCGCTATTTTTGTCTCCCGATGTGCTAAAGAAACAGCCATAACCGAATCTGTCTTCTGTTGATTACTCTGAGTAGTAAGTGCTTCTATCTGATTAATCAGTGATGAAACTTGAGCTGCTAGTGCAGTGATATGATCCACTTCATGTAGACCTGCTACTCACTTTACGCTTGATCTCTCACTCGGCCATTGGTAACTATTTGTATCTATGTCATCCAAAAGGGCATATGCATCATCCGCTGTTTTAGCTAATAGAATACCCCCAGTAGCTACATCCGCTATGGTTCTTGTTTGCCTATTTAGCCCGTTGTAGAAGATCTCAATCTGCATCCAATTTTGAAAACCACGTTAAGGACACCTTCTAAGTAGGTCTTTGAATCTCTCCCACGCTTTATAAAATGACTCGAAGTCAGATTGTCTGAATTGACAAATTTCGCTCCGAAGTTGAGTTGACTTGAAAGGTGGGAAGTACTTGGTGATGAATTTCTGAGCTAAGTCATCCCAAGTAGTAATAAAACTATATGATAGTGACTGGAACCAAGCCTTCGCTTTATCCCTCAAGGAGAAGGAAAAGAGACGGAGTCTAATTGCCTCATGAGTAACTCCATTCATCTTCAATGTATTTCGAACTTTTCAGAAAAGACTAATTGGTAAACAAAAACAAACATCTAAATTAAAATAAAAACCAATTGGTAATAATATCAATAAAAATCAAATGAAACAATCCTCGACAATGGTGACAAAAACTTGTTACACGTTTTCTATAATGTGATTTATGCCTCAAGTGTATGGTATCATGTTTTGTAATATAGTAATGGAGTTAAAGTGTCGAACCCACAGTCATTGTAATTTAATTCTTAGTAAGTATTATAATTATTTCAACTTTTACTTTATTTAGAAAATCAAATCTAAAGTTAATGTTTTTATAATAAACTAACGTGAATGTGTGACAATTCAAGTAAAATAAGACAAATTATAGGAGATTTATCAATGTGAGAAGGTATAGGGATTGATTTCACCTCACTATCAACAATATTTTTCAGCTTCTATAGTTCTTCTATCAATTTTTTCCTGAAATATAAATATGGTCGAAAATACCATTTGAACGTAATTTCTCATGAATGCTACTTCTTAAAATTTGTGAAAAATTGGAAAAAAACAAATAGCTTCATTTTTCCATTAAGGGCATAATGGATAATTTGGTACAAAATTCAAAATGTTTGACATTTTTCAATTGACAAGCATATAATTGGCTATTTTTTAAAATTCCCATAATGTAAAATATTATTTTCATTGGTCAGATGGATTTAGGTTTTTTTTAATATTAATTTATTTCTTTAATGAGTGCGAAATCTGTGGATGAGTTTTTGGACGGTGAAAGGCGCCTGTATGAAGTGCCATAGTGGCTCATTTTAATTGGCTGAGCTACTGAATATTTTAATAGGAAAAAAAAAAGGCTGTTTGTGGCGTCCCACATTGTGATTATCTTGTTATTAGATTAACAATTAATTAGGGGGATTATTTTATGTGAGATTTATAATTCCGTTTAAAATTTTATAGATTAAAAGAAAACTGGATGTTTTTGATTGGTAGTTGAAGATTTTTGCAGAATATATATTTTAATTAATGATATTTCTAACACTATCTGCTGCATAAATTACAGCATTATCCTATATTTTTTCAAGTCAAGTCTAAGAAATGTACATTTTTTATTTTTATTTTTATTGAATTTAATGTCACTCACAAGTTTTCTACCTAAAGAAATTTTGCAGTATCAAGATGGCAAGTGTGGGAGATTAGAATAAGGATGGCAACCTGGGGGGTATGGGACGGGTTAGTCAATCCCACCCCCGTTCCGTCGGATATTTTTATTATCTTACCCTATACCCATACCTGATTAAAGCGGGACTGGGCGGCATCATGGCACTTAAATTAATTATGTTTCTTCTCTCAGTGCTAAATAAAATATATTTCTATATTTTAATTCCAATATCTCTATTCCGAATTAAAACTATAAATTATCATCCACATAGTTCTTAAATGGAATAAGCCTCAAAGATTTTATATTTTCTCTCAAAATCTACAAAATCTAGGTTATGTTATTCTTATATAGAGCCTAAATCTCCCTCTCTCTTGAGTACCGAAATTTAAAATATCAAATCATTCAATTATAGATCAGATAATTGAAAACATTGCTCAGGAATCAACACAAATAAATTAATGGAAAAAGCAAACGAATTAACTATATTAGAATCCAAACATATCTCAAATTAAGTTACATCAAATCCTAGATAATAAATTTTGTCCATGAGTACAAGAAACGACTTAATAAAATCTAAAATAAAGAACATGGAAAAGAAAAGAATAAGAAAAACTATTTTGCTGCTTGGATTCTCTTTTGAATTGTTGTCCTTTTGCTCTCAATTGATTCCTTCTCTTGCTTGCCTCCTAAGCCATCTTCTTCCTCTAAACCCGGCCTTCTAGTTTGTATTTATAGTCTCTTAAAGTATCAAAACGAATTGGAGTTGGACCAGGCCGAATAATTTACAAAAAAGAAAAAAACGTTTCTTTCCTTCTCGGGTGGCGACGCTGTAGTGCCACGATTGTTCTTCTGCTAGCGCCACAGTGCCCAATGGCTGGTGCTGCATTATTTTTTCTGGCGCTACAACACCTAGCTCTTTGTTGATTTGGGAACCTTCTTGGACGCCTAGGCGCCCACACACAGCGCTGTGGCGCCCGTTACTTACGTCATTTATTTGTTTCTATTTTCGCCTCTTTTCCACTTCATTTTCCTTCTTCTTTCATCTCTTCTTCATGCCGACTTCTATGATCAACGCTAGGCTCCATCCCAAACTCCATAATACGCTATTTTCTCCAAATTACATAAACTACAAAACAACATGAACAAAAACATCAAACATTCAAAAGTGCTAAATAACAAACCCAAAATTATGTTTTAGAGATATTAGTTCAATGAGTGAATTACACTCGTCAAATTTCTCTTATTGCTTTTAGATTCCTTTTTGAAAAGGGTTTTGGCTAGGATTAATTTTGAGCTTTTTAGGGTTGTAGTTAAACATAAATTCTAAAAGAATATAAAAAGGTTCAAAAGAGTTTAATGAAAATAAAGATTAGTTGATGAATTTAGAGAGATGTTTTTATTTAATTTTATATGTCTATTTAATTAATTTTACATAAGATTAAAAATACTATCTAATTCTCTTTTAAAAAGTGGATATATAACAATGGTGGAGGTATATAACAGCTCCCAAATGTTTTTCACCTTGATGCCAATTCCCTCTTCCTTGGCCCTCGATCAAAGCTAGGAACGAGGCTATAACTTATAGTGTGTTTGATTGACTTTATTTTTCATGGAAAAGTCATTATTTCACTCGAATTCCTACTTTTGGGGTGTTTGATGGTAAATTTTTTCCATGAAAAATATTTTTCAACTTTTGGTCATGTGACCATATTTTCCTCAAAACAAGGAGAGAACATTTTCTTTAGGAAGTGGTTTTTATTTTCCTATCAAGTCTCTATCTCTTACTCTTTCTCATTTATCCTCATTTCTCTCATCTACCCACCAATAAAAAATAGACAAGTATAATATTTTCTAAGTTGAAAACTAAATCAATCAAACACATTTAATTAATAATTTCAATACAAACAAGTTTTTGGCAATTGAATTGCCTATAATTCATTTTCTTTTCATGTCAATTCCATAATCACAATCAAACGCATCCTTAAAGTTTCAACGATATAATATATTATTTAAATTAACCTAATTTGAAAATAAAAATTGACCAACAATGAAGGTTTATGGTTACTCTATTTAAAATTATTAATACTTAATAGTCAAACAACAGCCGTTTTATTGTTGTCATGACTCCATTTGAATGATCAAATTGACATCCTGGCCAGCCAACCTGCAAATCTCGAAAGAAAATTCTTAGCAACTGGAAAAAGTGGGCTCCAAAATTGCCGACGCTCTTATACTAAACAAGAAGAGTAGAAGACCATGACGCATTAAAATTAATGTGTCTTGGGCCTTTCGTGTGAACATAAACAAACACAATAATACATCAAAAAAAATGGACTACAAGTTCGCAAAATTTTAACTGTTTCAGACCAACCTGACTATTGATTCGTCCAGAGTATTGAATTGTTGGGTTGTTCGTTCAACTCGTGAATTATTGAGAATTTCTTAAAAATTTGAGAAATTACTATTATACTTGGTCAACTACTAGAACAAGTCCGTCAAGTTCGATTATGATATATTAGATCACATGTTTGAGATACAATACTTGTTGCTACCAAAATATGTACCTAGGATGGTCAATAATTCTATGAGGCATGTCCTTGTATCTCCTCCTCCTCCGTGCTTAAGTCGGGGGACATGTAAAGAAAAAAATGTATGCAGAAAGCTAATCCTTGGAGAACTAAGGTTGGGTGTATCTTTATAGTAAAAGTTTCCTTCCTATTAAATTCACATGAATCAATCTCAACATTTATTCCTTCACATTTAGAACTTCAACTCTTGAAACTTGTAACAAAATCATGCTCCCCAAACGGTTCCTATCCACATTGCCATTAAAAAGTTGAAATGTAATTAAAAATACATTATATCCTTATTTTTAGTTTAAACAAAAAATTTAAAAACAAATTGGTTCCAGTGCCACCATCGAATGCACCCTTTTCCCCGTATCCAAACTTCCGTTACATGTGGGACCAAGTAGGACACCTAGGGGAGTTTGATTGCATTAGAATAAGATCTACTTTTACCTTTAAAATGTCACTCGTGTAAAAATCTTATCTTTTCAATATTTAAAAACCGCCCATTTAAAGTCTACATCACTTATGAATCGAGAACTCTGCTATAACTTTTTTCTCACTATTATAATACGAACTATCCTACCAAACAAACCACATGTATATAAAGGACCAGCCACGCCACATAACTGTGCTGTTTATGGGTTATAAATGTAGTTGCTGCTTAGGCAGCTGTAACAGAAGATGCTATGTGTTGGGCCAATTTTTGGTGTCTACCAATAATTCTGCAGCTAAATAAAGACTGAACCCCACAAGGAAAAAATTAACATGTCCACTTCAAATCAGAATCCAATATGCCTTTTAGCAGACAAGATTTGACATCAAATATGACCGTATCGGAATCAAATCAATCCATATTTCAACTACCATGGATCTGTTATAAACATTGTCAAATAATTGTGAAAAACAATACAAAATTGGAATAGTTTTAGGCGTGCAAGATAAGTTGGATTAGACAGCACAATAAATTTTTTTTAATATGTAATGAAAGATTCTTACGGCCGATAATTAATCACAGTCAACTAGCTATTCTTAAAGAAGATTAATGAATTTTACTTGTATTAACATGGTGAGACATGGGTTGTTGTCGAAACAAAGTTAACAAGAGCAAAAAATATGGCAAGCCAAGAGAAAACTTTGCATTGATGATCAATTGGCTTGTCTAGCAGTAACAAGACATATAAAGAAAAGGGCCCCCTTCTACTTTTGTTAATCTTGATTGCTCAATTTGAACCGTCTGGTGGGAGAATCTAGAAATGTGGGTGAACGAGGTGTTGACGGTTAAGAAGTTGATGACAAATCGGAAGATGGTTCAAGTGAAATGGAAGATGTGGGAGAAGGTGAAGGTGATGTGCTTGGCGAAGTCTCTCGTAATTTTCTCTTGTTAAACCCTCTATCTTGACTCCTCGTTCTACCCTCTCCAAACATGTAGTTCTTCAAACGTTTTACATCCGATAACTGAACGGGTTTTACTATAAAATCTTCTGCACCTTCTTCCAAACATCTGATATTGAATAACAACTTGTTAGAATAAATTACTTCACAAACCCATCAATCGAGACATGAAATTATACGAACTCCATATAATAAAACTAAGCACAATCCCATAAATTAGATCACAAGACTTTGAAGATCAAAATCCACAAAACACGTTCGTATCTCATCGAGAAAAGACACTGAACTCGTGCCATTTTTTGAAATCATTCCTTATTAGCAAAAACTAGCTCTTAAAAAAGAAAAAATGTTCTTTTTACTCAACCAAGTTGATGTAGTTCAATTAGTTGTCTGGATAAGATTTTATAACGCATACTAAATTAGGTTAACTTGTTCCATAATATAAGTAGATATTGAAGCATTAATTGGCAGCCAATTCATTGATTCTAGTCGTGTGCTAAACCTAACTGCAAAAAATCTATGATTAAACATGCCGTGGACCACCCAACTTCAATAAAATTATCATAAACCATAAGTAAACAAGTATCAAATCTTGATGAACAAATATAGATCCTTATTCAATCAAAATAATTTATGTTTCTTTGCAAAGATTAATTAGCACATGTTTGGTAGATGAGAAGAAATTAAAATTAGAGAGAAAAATGTATAGGCCAGCAAAAGATAAGAAGGTACCTGTCAATCCGAGTTAAAACATTTTCAGATGACATAATCACAACTGGAATTTCTCTAAATGTAGATGAACCCTGTTGACAATACAAAAAGATAATTCATTTTCAAAAAAATTAAAATCTATAAATGAAAAATCTTGATGTAAGAAATTTCATAACAAAAATGAACCTTGATTTTCTTCAGCAATTCATAGCCAGTCATTCCAGGCATACAATAATCTGTGATTATCAGATCTACCTTTAAACCCTGATTATCAAAATTAATCATCAATTAATACATTAATTAACACAAAAAAGCCCTTTTTAAAAAACAATTATAATTAATCATTTCCTCACATCAAAACCAACAGAACTTTCTTCTTCATCCAGTCCTAAGAACTGCAAAGCCCTCATCCCACTATCCACTACTGTAACTGCAATTGCACAGATAATTAGTATTTCATAAAATTAAGCAGCTTTAAAAAAATAGATTAAAAGGACCATTATGAAAATTTTGCACACCTTTACAAGAAGTGATTTTGAGCAATCTCTCAATGACTTTCCTATCAACAAAACTGTCATCAACGGCTAAAACATGAACTTCATCACGAGATGATGATAAATCATTATCCAACCGTTCATTCTTCTCTAGCCTTCTTAATCTTGAAAACACAACATTTGTAGCCATTTTCAGTTCTTGGGAGAAAATCTTGAAAAAAATAAAAAATTGTTTAAAAAAGGCCCTTCAAGTAAAAAGCTGATATAAGAAAGAAAGAAATAAAGAGAGGAGATTTGGTGCAATATAATGGTGATTGAATCTGAATGTATCAAAAATATATGGGATACCACACGTCTTTTTCAATATATATATGAAGAAAAAGAAGTGTTCAAAATCAAATCCTATGAAATCCACCTTTTAATATTTACAAAGCATATGGCTGAGATTCTGAAATCCACTTTGGTGGCGATCCGATTTTCCATATCTTGGTGAGCTTTTCAAGTTTTCTTCACCAAAGACTCGATTTTCTCGCGGGATTTTGATGAAGTTGGGGGGGGGTGGGGGGTGGACCAGGAGTTATTGAAAATTGGGCAGTCAATATGGGAGGATGGAATTTTGGGATAAATTTACTGACAATTACTGAACCTGGAATTTATTGTTAAATGTTACTTTAATGCAATAACAGTTTGCACCTGCCAATACCACTAGTGGAAATTATTTGAAGGACAAGTTCGAGGAAAAAGCTTCATTTGATACAATTTAAAATTAATTTATTATAAATACAGTCGAAATATTTATTTCAATTACACATCTATAATTATTATTTACATATTTCATGGAACTGCATTTTTTTTTTTACTATTTCTATTTACAAGTCATTTATAAATTATCCAAATAGTGACATATTTTCATGTGAAAATGAAGTTTTTTCTAATGATATTTCGAGTATTTCATAATCGTGTCTATAAATCACTTAAAATGATAAATGTTACAAAAACTTCACCATGGAAGACAATTTTGTTGTAATGATTCTTTAGAAACCTCAATTCAAATCTCAAGTTGCATTTTTATTTGCGTTGCCTAGTGTTATTGCACTGTTGTCAATGCTTAACTATTATCATGTGTGTTCGCTTGACTCGCCGTTAGCTTTGTTTGTCTATATATCACAACCCTAGAGTTGGATACCAACTCTGGTTCCGTGTCTTTGGTCCTTAATATGCAACATCTTGTCGTTTGATCTTCACATCCGTTTGCTTTGACATCTAGCCTTCGTCCTCTTGCCTATGACTTCTCATCTATGGCACTGTAGACACCCTACATACAACCTTCTACCTACAACTCCTTTTGCGCATGCTTGCATTCGAGTGCAAGTAAAGATCTCGGGTCAAGAAATATGAAAAAAGTAAAATTTTGTTTCCTAGGATTTTACTAGTTTTCCAACATTCTCCAACTGCAAAGTTCATCATATTTATATCTATTTTTAAATGTGGAACACTTCCAGAAGATTTATGCTAACATTTTTGTGTTTGTGAGGCGGTTGGAATTTGGTCAAGTAAAACCAATAAAAGTTAATTTTGTATCAAATTCAACCAAATATTTGGATAGATTTCGATAGTCAAATCATGCAAGTGTATGGACTAACTCGTTCTAACCATCGAGTAGATGATCTTAGTATATTTTAAATCTCAAAATCAATTCTGGATGAATGAGAAATTGAAGTCCAAAGTTAGAGAAAAAAAATGGAATTTAGCATATAAGACTGTCTCTCGAATGACATTTCGAGCAGGTAGCGAGTAGCCTAAAGGGCTGTGTCCCTTCATAAAACATTTTGAATTTGTGGCGTGTCTTTCCGACAAGAACCTCTTATCTTTTATAAATAGAACTCTTTTAAAAGCCATAATTCATTTCATATCATATTCTTCGCTTAGCATAAAAAACACTCTAAAAAGATTGTTTCTTTGCATAAAAAATTCATCAAATAGTCGAGAGAAAATTATGTTTTCGAATTCACCGTTTTTTGTTATTTGAAGTGTTGCTATCACAAAAAGTTGATCATTGTATCTGACGATTATTAATCCAGCGTCGACACTAGTGTGAGGCCAGTTCGTCTTAAGGACAAAGAGTTCGACTTTTGCCTCGATCTTTTTGCAATTCATTCATTCGGTAGTAATTTTGTTCAACTTTTACTTTGATTCCTGGTAAGTATAATTATGGTTTATTTATTGCAATAAAGAAATCACTTTTTCTACATATATACCAATAGGGACAACCAATCTTGGTCGAAGTGTGACATCGAACTATTGCAAGGACTTTAACTTTTAACTATTATCTTGTGTGTTCGCTTGACTCGCTGTTAGCTTTGTCTACCTACATCTCGCAACCCTAGTGTTGGATGCCAACTCTTGTTCCGCGTCTATGGTACTTAATCTACAACATATTGTCGTCTCATCTTCACATCCGACTGCTTCGACATCTAGCCTTTGTCCTCCTGCCTATGACTTCTCATCTGTGGCACTATAGACACCCCACATACAACCTTCTACCTACAACTCCTTTTGCGCATGCTTGCATTCAAGTGCAAGTAAAGATCTTGGGTCAAGAATAATGAAAAAAGTAAAATTTTGTTTCCTAGGATTTTACTAGTTTTCCAACATTCTCCAACCTCAAAGTTCATCATATTTATCTCTATTTTTAAGTGTGGAACACTTCCAGACGATTTACACCAACATTTTTGTATTTGTGAGGCGGTTGGAATTTAGTTAAGTAAAATCAATAAAAGTTAAATTTGTATCAAATTCAACCAAATATTCAGATAGATCCTATAGTCAAATCTTGCAAGTGAATAGAGTAACTCGTTCTAATTATCGAGTAGATGATCGTATATTTCAAATCTCAAAATCAATTCTGGATGAATGGGAAATTGAAGTTCAAAGTTAGAAAAAAAGGAATTTAGCATATAAGACCGTTGCTCGAACGATGTTTCGAGCAGGGAGCGAGTGACTTAAAGGGTTGTGTCCCTTCATAAAACATGCTGAATTTGTGATTTGTCTCTCCGGCAACAACCTCTTATCTTCTATAAATATGACCCTTTTAAAAGTCATTTCATATAATATTCTTCTCTTAGCATAAAAAATACTCCAAAAAGATTGTTTCTTTGCATAAAAAATTCATCAAATAGTAGAGAGAAAATTATGTTTTCGATCACCGTTTTTTGTGATTTGAAGTGCTGATATCACAAGAAGTTGATCGTTGTATCCGACATTGCTAATCCACCGTCGACATCAGTGTGGGGCAAGTTCGTCTTAAGGACAGAAAGTTCAACTCTTGCCTCGATCTTTTTGCATTTCATTCATTCGGTAGTAATTTTGTTCAACTTTTACTTTGATTCCAGGTAAGTATAATTGCGGTTTATTTATTGCAATAAAGAAATGACTTTTTCTACATATATACCAATTGGGACAACCCGTCATGGTCGAAGTGTGACATCGAATTCTTGAAAGGACTTCAACTTTCATTCTCCGGACATCAACGGTAATGTCTCACGACCACTTCCAAATGACTTAAATGAACCGTGTTCAATTTTTAATTTTTATTTTTTACTAAGTCAATTTATTTATATGTTGGCATTTTACAAAATTCACTAACTTTAAAATGTATATATTACTTTATAATGTATTAGTATAAAATTATTCTATTTTACTGAATAATTAAATTTCTAAATATATTATAAAAAACTCTAATATTTAAAACAAAAAGTGTTTTTTAATTTTCTGTTTTGAGAATTCATAATGACAAACTAAACGCATTTTTTATACTATTTGAAAAGACACTTGAAATAGAAAGTTGAAAATAAATTCAAAACTCAAAACTGAGACGCAAATCAAATGGAATCTAAACTTCTTTCAATATTTATTATTACTCAAACCTCTACCAATTATGTTTGCATAAAAAAAATTATGACGATTTATTCACAATCTCCTCAAGTGTAAATTAAATATATATCATGTGGCCGAACGTGATAAGAATGGGGGAGCCTGCAATAGTGACAAATAATAAAAAAAATAAACCAATGAAATTAAATTCAAGATCTTAATCTCAATTAACACTAATTAATGGATCCAAGTCATGTTAACATCTTCATTAAACTACGTCCTCTTCTTCCTCATAATAACGGCCTCTCGTGGCCATATTATTTATGGTTCTTTTTAGATTATAAATGGGCTATTTATGGTACGCTCACTTGACAGGAACTATTTATCAAGTGTGTGTAAAATTGTGAACTTGATTTGATGATGTTGGTGAGTTACAAACATGTGGAAAGCAGAAAAGGTTTAGTACAAATTAGTAAAGCTCTGAATTAAAATAACGATTTTTGAATTACACAAAAGTCGTATGGTGAAAAACCTAGGTCAAGATCGTAAATAATCATGTAAAGAAGTTCAACACAGTACAAATATATATAGAAAAATAAATACACAAGACTTAGCACAAAGTATATTTCAAAGCAAGCACATCACATCACTTAAAAAATCTAGAATATGACGATCCACTTTACTCGAAGAGTGGTATTCTCTCGAATCTTGAAAAACGATAGCTCCTAAATTTAAACAATGATCTAATTTATTTTCATATATTGAAGTTTGTTATGTTATATGGAAGTCAACTTTAAATATTTCTACTAGAGTTCTTTGGACTTGTTTTTATATTAAAAAACATGAAAAGTCGAATTCATTTTATAGTTTATCCACCAACTCTAGTGCAACACTTTTAATTGTGAAGAAATCTAATTTTGCGAAATGGAAAGGTAACGGTTATATGACAAAAGAAAATTCGACGTGAAATAAATTCGAATACCATGTTTTGCACGAAAATTGAAAATATCTATATCTATTCATTACTATTTATCAAACAAGTATTAAAACATGTTGCATATTTTTTTATCCAAGAAAAACATGTTTAGATTATTTGGTGGTCCGAGAATAGAAATCGCGACCTGCGGTGAAGAACCGTACAGAGGGTAACTTGACTATTTCCTGGAAGAGTTCATTTTAATAATAGAAACAGGACAGAAAAGGAGAGAGAAAGAGAAGATCTGGGAGTCCCAACGAAATCTTTTGGCGGGTCCCATCCATTTCTCCCCTTGATTTTAGGTTGGACTTTTAGTAACTCGTTAAAATATCACGAGATATAATTCTCCTGTTTTCAAATGTTGGTTTTCCCGATTCGAGTAAATCTCCGGTCAATTAATTTTTTTAAAAGTATTTTTCTATATTTTCTAAGATTCATGATTTGATAGTTGGGCCAAAACTGTGGGCCTCAGGCCCAGATACAAGCTTGATTATGTTTATCCTTTCGGTACTTCAAATGTTAGCCTAGCTACTTTCAAAAAAGTGGAAATTGCATTCCAGGTTTTAAAGAATAAAGACCACTATTCTTAAATCAGGCAAAAAATATAATCAGAGGGTGTTTGGTCGAGATTAAAATTAGACTAAAATTGAAAAACTAACCGTTATTGTTGACTTTTATTAGACGGGTGAGACCCAATAACGGCTATATTTTCAATTTTAATTGGATTTTAAACCGAACCAAACAAGCCCTCAAGCAAAAATCAGATGATTAATATATAATAATATTATAAAAGTAAATAAATTTACATACCCCATCTATTCATTTTTGGCAACGTTTCATGCATGTTGCTGTAGGTCACATTACCATTTTTTTTACATGTTGTCTATGCTTATACTTACTTTTTGCTATATTCATTGACCGTTGTTGTATGTCATTTTGTATATATATTATTTATTTTTAGTTTTTTTTAAAAAAAATGAATTTACATTTTCTTTATTTGTATAGCAATTTACAGAAATACCAGCAAAATTAAATGTATTTTTTAGGTCTGCAATTGTTAATAATTACATTAATACATACAAAATAAACATTAAACACATCAATAAATAAACTGAATAAAATTATTGATTTGTCTATTGCATATATCAATTTTCCTATTGAGATAAGCAAAAAGGAGAGCAACTAGACCAAATAAATCTATTTTAGTACAAAAAACCTCAACTACTTTGTTGTCAACATTTTTTTGATTTACAATGACTTCAACGCATCAAAAAGGTACCCCAACTTGCGGAAACTCACCAACCCAAAATGTGTCACAAAACACCCGAATTAGACACGTGGCTTAGTACTTCAACCTGAATACACCATGGCAAATCCGGCAAGAAACAAAAATCTTGATGTGTAGTTGAATAAAATGCAATCACAATAGTCTCTAGGATAAGCACTTCATCAAACACAGAAATATTTTTTTAAAGCACAAACACAGAAATACAAAATGCAGAATAGTATGATACTATTCTTTGGCCAAGCAACAGTACTTCCTATGGCTTTACTAAGAACTCAAAACTTATATGTAAGTCTGTATAAAAAGTCAAATTACCCATATACACTTCTTCAATCCAAATCTTCCAACTATCTCGTCCGAGTGGCATGTGATGCACCTTCGCGCTTGGGTCTGTTATTGCAATCCTCCATTCCACTACAATTTCATCCTCTTCAAACATGTAATAATGTTGTAGTTGACACCTTGCATTTTTCGTATGTAATGAATTTCATTGATACACACAAAATAACCATTAAACACATCAATAAATAAATTGAATAAAAATTTTTATTTGTCAATTAATAGTCCACGGTCCACCGCCGGATGAATGAAATTGTCATTTATGGGTTTATTACTCAGAGCAATGCTGCTCTGCCAGGCCTGTAAAAGGCCTGGCAGAGCAAAATGTGAGAGGGACGGGGGTGGATTTTTAACATGGGGGAGGGGGTGGGTTTAATGAGGTGGGTCCTCGGGCCCCCCCTCATGTGAGTGAACTGCTCTGCCAG
>CAIGRL010278072.1:0-11306 GCA_903798325.1 Fraxinus xanthoxyloides
TTGAATTTGTACTTCGAAAAGTTGAATTTGATCTTTATTTGACTTGGGGAAGATTTTGATTTTCTTGAATTTGCTTGATTTGAAGAAGATTTTGATCTTCTTCCGGTTTGCCGGACTTGGAGTTGAGAGAATCCCTTCAGCACTTCGTGGTTTTCTCTTGCATTTTTTTCCTCCTTTTACAATGGACATTTGATCTTATTTATAGGAGAAATTCTTGGTCAATTTTGGTAACTACTAAATTAATTCAATTAAATTGATTATAACTGAAAAATTGTGGATTTTTCTTAAAAAATAGAATGGACTTTTAAAATTGTGGGTCTTAGTAGATTTTAGTTTAATTAGGCTAATTATTTAAGTTGACCCGCCCATTATTTATTTATTTTTATTTTATTTTTTTAATGTGTACAAACTTATTTTTCACAAATTCATTTTGAATCAGACGTTCTATCAATAGAATTATTTTGAATCAAAATTGTTGGGGATGTTGAAATTTTCATTATTAATCTCGGCACTTTATGGGCTCTATATAGCCCTCTATTTTATCTCTATTTTCTAAAACTTATTTTTTACAAATTCATTTTCAATCATACGTTCTTTCAATAGAATTATTTTGAATCAAACATTGTTGGGAATGTTGAAATTTTCATTATTAATCTCGGCACTTTATGGGCTCTGTATAGCCCCCTATTTTATCTCTATTTTCTAAAACTTATTTTTCACAAATTCATTTTGAATCAAAAATTCTTTAAATAGAATTATTTTACACATAAACTCAATTTTTTTTTAGTCACACGTTCTTTATTCTCCCCAAAAATGAGGTTCAAACATATTCTTAATAATTACATCTTTCTAGTGAAGTGTCTTGATATGATCTCACGTTTTAACTCCATTAAAATGAGATTTTGAAGGAAAATATGTTCGTAATTTTTGAGAGAGTGTTTGGTTAAAAAATAAGGAAAAATTGTGGACTTATGTGTAACATTATTTTAGTAGAAAATATGTACTTGAAAAATGAGTTTAAGGAAATGTATTTTTAAAAAAATCGAGCCCAAATACGGGCGATACTTTTTACAACTCTTTGTTCTAAGTTCAGACGACTTCAAGACCAATTGACTTTCTTAAAAAAGTATGAATTCTCTAAGGTTCCGTTTGATACACTACATTTTCTATAGAAATTTTTCATTTTTCAACTTTTGTAGTGTTTGATATGCAAAACTTTTCCTGAAAAATGTTTTGATTGATAAATATTTTTCAGGTTTTTTTTTATATTTTGACAATTAGAAAAAATTCTAGACACAATGGTAAAAAAATTATCATTTTAATTGACAATTTCCATACAAAACAAAGTCAAACGTATGGTATTCTGTACGGTAATTTTTTTTTTGGCAATTGGAACAAATTCTAAACCCAATGGTATAAAAAATTATCACTTTAATGGACAATTTTTATAAAAAAAGAAGTCAAGCGGATACCAAATTTTCGACATTTTTCAGGTGAAAAATTATACCAATCAAACACAATTAATTACAATTCACAGTAAAACAATTTTTAGGTAATTCAATTCCCTATAAAAACATTTTATTTCCACCAATTTTTCACCTTTACAATCAAACGAACCCTAATAGTGATTTCATATTTACATAAATTTGCTCGCTTCTCTTCTTATCCTCCCTCGTCACAAGATTGTAATCTAAATTTTTTTTAAAAAAATGTCACATTGATACTACAATTAATAGGAAAGAAAAAGAATAAATGTTATTCATCATTACGGATAATCTTCAGTCTAGATTGCATTAAGTTTCCTGATTATTTGTCTAACGAGTAATGAGCGATGATATATCTGTGAATCCATTACCACCTAAACTTAAATTGATGTTTATTATTACTAATGATAACCTGAAGGGGTTGTGGACTTTTTTATTAATCGAGACTCTTCCTTCACGACCTCCAAAAAATATTGACAAATTCTTTCGAGATCCAAATAGATAAAATAAAATAAGGAGGTCATCTGTTCCAATTCTAATTTCAACTCATGTTTGACAATCATTAAGCTCATGTTTGACAATCATTATTTGAGTAAAATGAAGTTTTGAATAGTAATTTTTTTAAGAATAAAAAGTAAGGAGAAATTTCGAATTTATGTGCAAAATATTTTATTGTGTGAATGTGTGGTTGAAAGTAAATATGTAAATTTCTTTTTATATATATATATTTCTTGAAATAATAATTGTCAGATAGGGACTAAAATCGTGATACAACTATTGATTTCATTTAAAAGGATTTGACTACTAATCTGGTTTTTTTCATCTATTGAAATATTACCAAAATCTCCAGGCTCACTATTAACTAATAAGTGGTTAGACATTAATGAAACCTCAAATTTCTTGAATTTTGACTAAATATTAATCTCTCACCTAAAATTCAATAAAAAGAACTGGCACCGGCTGGAGAGAGTCAACGCAAATAGGAGCCGTGACTCTGCTTGACCGTAAAAGCACAGCACAGTACTGTTCTGTACGGATAGTTAATTATCAGTACGGAAACTTAAAAAAATTAGCTCCGGCTTGTTCCTTATTATAATGAGAATTAAAGAAAATGTATTTTAGAGTAATAATATTTTTAATAATGTACAGTTAAAAAAAATAAAAATTTAAATTCACGTATAATTAAAAAAGGGAAAAAAATGAATTATAATTTTAATGAATGTCAAATAGAACTTAACTTATGGCGTGTTTGAACCACATTACTTTGAAAGAATGTATTCTAGAATAGTGGATTGATGGAGAATGTGTGGTTGAAAAAAAAAAGTTATTAATGTGATGAAAAATTTATTTTATTAAAAAATGTGTATTTAAAAATGAGTAGAAAAACAAAAATGAAAATTTTAATAAATGTTTTGATTTCGTCACTCTAATGTCAATACCCCACAATTAAGCCATGGTTTTTTTAAACTGCCACGTGTCCACAGTGAGCGCTACGCGGCTCCTGCTTCCTTACCTTCCACCGCTCTATTTATTTACCTCTCACCCTGCCCATCATTCATTCATTCATTCGTCCTCTCACACCAAAAACTCTCACTTTTCGTAATCTTCCACCCCTGAAGCTATTTTTCATCGTTTCATGAACTAATTATCTCTTTTCTTCACAAATAAATTGGGTTTTATTTGCTGATTCGTTTTTGGTTTTGGAAGAAATACAAGGGAATTTTCAAAAATGGCGATGGAACAATCATGGGCGCCGTTCCGTCCAACACTTTCCGATTCTTGGTATTCCGATATCTTTTCTAGTACAGAAACAGAAGCACTAACAAAAGCTTTGCAGAAATCGTTCACAAATCCAGCAATTGATGATAACTCTAGTCATGGTTTTTCAACGGACATAGTTGAATCTTTTCTTGTTAGTCCGTTATTAACGCCGGTTCAGACACCCACGGCGGCTGAAGGTTTAGGAAGTGGAGTTCCGGTTGCGAAACGCCGTTCTGAGGCGCCGGTTGGGAAGATCACAAAGAAGAAGTCGCGTGCCTCGAAGCGGGCGGCGGCGACGACGTTTATCACGGCGGATGCTGTGAATTTCAGGCAGATGGTGCAGCAGGTGACGGGGTTGAAACTCGGAAATTTGAATCAATCGGCGCCAGGGCTGAAGCCGCAGCCGCAAAGAGCTATGAATGACATGCAGGATGGTGGATGCTTGCGAACCCTTGACACCTCAGCTTTTATGTTCGACCAAGCGGGGTCCACTTCATTTCAGTCTATTGAGCTACCGGCGGCCATTGTTCCCCCGTCTCCGTCCGGTGATGGTGGCTTTGAATTTGAATTGGACTCCTTTTTCAGCTTCCCTACTCTTGAGTCTTGGAAAGCTGTGTAACCTGAGATTTTTCTTTTCAAATCCTGGTTTAGACATTCCAGGGGAGGGTTAAAAGGGAGAATCAGTAATATTTTATTTTATTTTTTTTTTTCCAGTGTAAAACATCTATATTATACTAAGCTCATTATAATAAACCTTATAATATCGAGCATCACTTATGTTTAATACAACCAAATATTGAATATTTTCAGCTAATCAATAATAGTTCAACACCACAATAAATACAACAAATAGAGCTAAAAATAGGGGAACAGTGTTGTAATATCATTGGACAGTTAAAAACAACAATAAAGTCGCACTTCTGCGGTGAAAAACGTATATATTGGGTTACAATGTTTTACACTTGTTCAACCTCAACGACTAAAGGGTGATTAGCTATGATGATTAACTAATAGTGGCTGATCTGTTTTCATGAAGCAAAATATTCGTTGATTCTTTTCAATCCGCATCTTGGTTAGAACACTTATGTCACCAAACATATTTTTCCTTGCACCAATAAAGTTACAATTTTGTTTCAACTAAGTGGCTTAACAGTAAGAAAACTATTAGCATGATGATAACGCGTACAAAAAGAAAAGAAAAATTAAAAATTAAAAAAGGAAAGTTTGGTGAATAAATTGAAACAGCATAAGTCGGTGACTGGAAAATGTTTTTGACTCTGGAAGATTTAATTCCTTTTATTTTGCAACATTATAGCAAGAAAAATATAAGAAATAATATAGTTTACTTGAAGCAATTCAAGTCAAGTCTAAGGGCCTGTTTAATAAGACTTTTATTTATGCTTTTTGTAAAAGAGTTTACTAAGAAAATTTCCTTACAGTTCTTACGATTTGGGTCATCACATTTCTACCAACCATTAATAGAATTTGAACTAGATTCTATTGAATATTTAACCCCTAAGAACATGAAAAAAAGAAAAATTTAACCCCCAAAATGATTCATGGGTCCTATAACTTTTCAATCACGTATCTCAAAAAATTATATCACAATCTACTAAAAATCTAATCTTAATCCCCACCAAACACCAACATAATATCGTATGAATTTTTTGAATTCCCAACTTTGGTATTTTTTTTTTTTTTCAACTTAGGAATCTTCTTTATCACCAAGTTCAGATTGCACTTGATGAGTGGGATCAAGATGTAGTCAATAATTTAAAAATAAGAACCTACTTCAAGAATACAAGACTTGTTACTACTGGAGATCAAGAAAACTTATCATGAAAAATCTATCCTTCAAGTCTTTATATAGATTTGAATCTGAGTATTTTTTTTTCCTTTCCCAAAGACTTAGGTCCTATTTCATTAGTGTTTCAATTTTTAGTTTTGAGATTTAAATTCATTTTTAGTTTTCGATTTTAAATGTCTATTTTAAGAATTCAAAAAATGCTTTTGATTAATTATTTTGAAAAAATGCTTCTCAATACAAAATGGAAAAACACGTTTAGTTTTAAATTTTTAAAAATTATTTTATAATATTTTATTGAATGAATCTGATTATTCAGTGAAATAGAGCAATTTTATGCTAATATATTATTAAATAATTTCCCACTACAAAAATAAAATACACTCAAATGATAATTGATTTGGAAAAAATAAAAATTAATGACGTTAATCTGGAAAAATAATTACAGAAATAAAACCTAGCGAAACTTCAAATTATTAACTTTAGCAAAATAAAATAAATCTGGAAAACCTAAAGAAATATACATTGAAATAATTTATTGAAACTGCAGAAAAAATAAAAATATCAAAAAAAACGATTTACGTCAATCCTCAAATGTTGAGCAGTGTTGTGAATGACAGCGGGCTTTGTACAGAAAGCTACGATCGAAGAGGTACGAACAAGGAAAAAACTTTTTTTAAGGGTTAATCCATTTGTAAATAATGGTTTGTACATAATGGGTTACCCCCTCTCACATAATGCACGGGGCCCGCGTGTATTTATAAATTTCGACAATGTGATTCTCATCCCCATTGTGAGTAGTAGGTAAAATATTCGATAAAAAAATTCGGTACATGTAGTATGATTCAAATTTGATATCATTATGAATTGTAGGTCTTCAATTTCCAAAAAAAAAACAAAAACAAAAACAAAAAGAAAGAAAAAGAAAAAATTAATGTCCCCCCCCCTTTGGTACACATTAAAATTTTTATTATAATTCTTCTACTCATTTTTAAACACACATTCTTCAATAAAATAATATTTTTCATCACATCAATAATTTTTCCTTCTATTTCAACCACGTGTCAATCTACTACTCCAGAATATATTATTCCAAAATAATATGGCTCAAACATACTCTAATTATATATCAAACATTCCCAAGGTACTCCTTTCCGCAACTATTTTTTTGAACAATTGTGTCACGAACCTATAGAAATATAGATGATGAGATACATACTTTTTTTATTTTTTTTTTCCTTTTTGACCTCCCAAAACTTTAAAGGAGCAAAATGATCGTTCTATTATTCTTAATAAAAATATTGAAAAATAATACGAAAATGCCGCATATCCACTTTCCGTAATTTTCACCCTTTCAGGAAGGGTACGATGGACATTTCAACTCTCGCTCATCTTCCTAATATTTATAATTCTACTGTGAGACAAGTCGGTCCATTGATTTCTCGTCAAAAATATCTCAAACACACTATTTTCATCCCTAAATTCTCTCTCAAATTTTCCCTCGATCTTCGCCGATCAGACCTCTGCACCATGGTAAAGATCTCTTCTGTATACTTTTACTTTTCTATCCCCTTTTATGTTATGTAGCATAAATATTGTGTATTTATTAATTTCTTTTTGGATTTCTTTTTCACGTTTGATTTTAGATCTTTATTGTTTGTAGGAAAGCTGAAATTCTAGAACCTTTTTGCAGTTTAGTTAGATTTTTATTTATTTTTTATATTTGCTTTGCAAACCTTTAGATCTGATTCTGCTGAAAATTTGGACCTTGATCTCTGGATTTGGCATTGATTTGATGTTTGTGTATCCCGACCTCGGACTGTTTTTACATTTTCCGTCTGCTTAAAATTACATGGGATTAACTTTTGCGCCTTCGTTTTTTGGGGATATCGTTATAAAGCGAATTAAATAATTGTTTTAAGATTATCGAAACCACGAGTTTTATTTCAATATGGTTAACGATCTGATAGCTTTCTTTTGATTTCTTTTGATGAATCATATTTTGAAAAAGGTAATTCGCACATAAAATAGTATTTTTTTTTTTTAACACAAGATTAATTTCATGTTTCTTTTATTTTACATTTTGGATAGAAATCTGTTTTTGAGTTTAACATATCAGATAACCTGATATGAATCATGGACACTTCTCTGGACTCTGGGTGATGTTGAGGTTGCCCCTTACTGTACTTTGAACAATAATGTTATTTAGGTTGATGACAGAATGGTACAATGAAATCAGGAAGACAACTATCGTTAGAAACTTAAAATTGAGAAATGTGGCTCATTCCATCAAGGCAATTGCTAATCATGGTCTCCAATAATTGCAATAAAATATCGTTCATTTGTATATCGAGCACCTCTGTCTCTCATTCTCACACAAGTCATTATTTAGAATTTGTTTTGCGCTCAACATCATTTACATTCTTCAAGTTTAATTTTTTGCCATTCACAAGTTCTAAGATCATTTTGTCTACAGGCAAATTCGGCTTCAGGAATGGCAGTGCACGATGACTGCAAACTCAAGTTTATGGAGTTGAAAGCTAAGCGAACTCATCGATTCATAGTATTCAAGATTGAGGAGAAGCAAAAACAGGTTATTGTGGAAAAGCTCGGTGAACCAGCCGAAACTTACGAGGACTTCACCAAATGCCTCCCTGCTGATGAGTGCCGTTATGCAGTTTATGATTTTGACTTTATGACTGAAGAAAATGTCCCAAAGAGCAGGATTTTCTTTATTGCGTGGTAATTTTCTTTCTTGGCAAACATTGTAAATGTCAATAAACTGGCTTTATTTTCACCACACTAACTGTTGCCATTACTTTTTTTTTCCCTCTGCATTACAAGGTCTCCTGACACCTCAAGGGTGAGGAGCAAAATGATCTATGCAAGCTCCAAGGACAGGTTCAAAAGGGAATTAGATGGCATTCAGGTGGAGCTGCAAGCAACTGATCCGACTGAGATGGGTCTTGATGTCTTCAAAAGCCGCGTAAATTAAATTTCTCTAAGTCGCATCAGAGTATGAAATATTCTATTTGCTCTACTTGCAAGTAATGTTAATAGTTTGTGAAACAGTGGTACCTGGTTAAGCTATTATATTGGTCTTTGGTCGACGTCTAATTCTGTGTTCTTGTCTTCATCTAGAGCCAATTCTGTCATTTTGATCTTATTTTATGATTTTTTTGGTGTGGAATTTCGGTTGTGTTGCCGCCTGGGGCTGGATAACTATGTTGAATTTGCTTCTATATTTTGGAAATGCACTCTTTGGCTTTTTTACTCTTTTTTCAAATTGTTATGTTCTCACTTTGACATGGATGTTGCTATTGGCTATTATATGATGTGTAATTAGTTCATAATTGATCCATCTAATCTCAGAGCATGGTGAATATGGAAATCTAATTATTGTTGCCAGGTAAGTATGCCTTATCAGTAATCTGCATTTAATTTTTACAAGTGTTCATCTTTCATTTGCTTACTCAGCTCAATCCTGCCAAAATAAGAGCTCGTGTTTATATGGATTTCTGAATTGATTTCTAGAATTGGAATCGGCGAAAGTTTTCAAGTTTCAATTCCAAAGAATCCCAGTGCTTAAAGAATTTTGTATGAAGTTCTCAACTGCATGGCTCAAGAGACAAGAAACCGAACTTTTAACTTGTTTAAATTTTCTCTAATAGGTTTAGTACATAATAATGGACGAATTGGTGAGGAATTTTATTCTAGCATAGCCTAACTTATTTCACGTAAAAATTTATTACAAACTTATTACAGAAATTATTTCAAAGTATTTGACCAAAGAGAGTTTACAATCCTTATTGTCACACGGTCAACGCGAGAATACTGATTCTGTTTTTTTTTTTTTTTTGCGATTTAGTAAATCCCTTAGATGCCCTTTGTTTTGTTAAATCAGTTAAAAATCACGAAAATATTACCAAGGGCCAAGGCACAAAGAAAAATTGCCTATTGCAGTAGACTCCAATAAATGCTAACCAAATGAAAATACAAACGTGGGAATCATATTGCCCTGTCATTAAGAACAGGGTCCATTTAGAAGATTGATTCTCCTTTTAATGAAAAAATTTAATTCAATGAGTTCATCATTCTTAACAACTTCACGACATGCTCAATTATTTTCAGAACTTACATAATTCCTTCTCAAACCAAACGTGTCAATAGTTAAATCAATTATTTCTTCGACTTATTTGTTATTGGATGATTAACCAATTTAAATTAAATATATAATAAAAAATGGGATTCAATGGCAGAGGCGTCCCATTGTTAAAGCAATTCGTAGAGCCTATTAATTAAATTTGGACTGAAATGACATTTTTGTTAGTGCCAAAATATTAAGGTCATGTTTGAGCCACATTATTGTAGAATGAGAATGAAAAATATAGCCGTTATTGAGGCCACACAAAATATAGCAATTCAAAATTGATAACTTGATACGATGGATAACGATTATATTTTTCATTNCTTATTTGTTATTGGATGATTAACCAATTTAAATTAAATATATAATAAAAAATGGGATTCAATGGCAGAGGCGTCCCATTGTTAAAGCAATTCGTAGAGCCTATTAATTAAATTTGGACTGAAATGACATTTTTGTTATTGCCAAAATATTAAGGTCATGTTTGAGCCACATTATTGTAGAATGAGAATGAAAAATATAGCCGTTATTGAGGCCACACAAAATATAGCAATTCAAAATTGATAACTTGATACGATGGATAACGATTATATTTTTCATTTTTATGGATGAAAAATGAGAAACAAACAGGGGCAAGATAGCAGCAGAGCAATAGGGGGCTCAGAAGAGAAAATACTTTGAGCTACAAAAAAAATTAAAATAAAAATAAAATCCAATGCTCCAATTAACTCTCTAAAAAACCAAAAACCATCCAACCACTAATGCTACTTAGAAGCCCCTCTCAATAGCCATCCAACCTCCACCTGAATATTCGCCATCGCTTGCCAGCACCGATTCCTTTTACATTTCCCGCCGAATATCTTGAACTAACAATGGGGGTGCCGAGCGACGACGCCGTATTCATCCAGAAAAAGGGAGGAAAACTGGCTGACGCCTCTGTAATCACGGTCAATTGTCCGGACAAGACTGCCTTGATAATTTTATTCAATATTTTGATTTCCTGCATAAATGAGTTTGTAAATATTGATTCAATGAAAATTTTATTTATTCCCTATTCCAATCCAAGCCCCAGTTATTTGGAAGCTTTGTAAACATTTTATAGCCCCTGGCTGTATGCCGTTAAGGTTCCTCTCCAAGGTCGTGTAATTTTCGAAATTTGTCTAGCCATCTCAGTTGGAGTTCGCAAGATTTTAAAATTTTCAATAAACTGAGAGAGAGAGAGAGAGAGCATTGTGGTGATCTTGTTGTATTGCTATTGGTCGAAAATTTTCATTCCTTTATTAGAGGAGTTTATTGACTAAATTTCTCAATGTTGTTATAATCTTCAGATGTTGAAAATTTCCGTTCCCTTTTTAGAGGAGGTTATTAGATGGCATTTTCATGTTGTTTGTACTTCAGATGTGATATGGTTTTGTGTAGTATTGTGGGTGATTCCCCATCCCAGCTCACCTGTTGTGAAATGGGCAAGTTTGAAAGAGCGGCTTCTATCAGTATGTCCATCATGTAGGACGTCAATTTATTGTAACCCGCCATCTCCGTGACCCTCAACTTCGCCCATTTACCTGCTGAAGTTTTGTAGCCGTGATAGGAGGGGATTATTATATGGTAGCTACAGATATCCGACTTTTAGTGTTGGTTAATTACAAATTCATATGCTACATATCTTCAGATGTTACTTGAGTCCTTGATGAGCTTGAGCTATCATTCAAAGAGTAAAAGTTCTGGACCTCTTCTTCTTCAGAGATAACTTCAAATAGGACATGATAGTGGTTGGTAAACGGGTTTCAAAGCATTTTGAAGGCGCGGTTTCAGATTTGGTGAATGGTAGTTACTTCAGCTTATCGGTCGTGAACCCGTGGTGGCAAGTAATTGGCTCTCCTTCAATTTGAGGGATGCTAGGCTTGGTTTCTTTTATTTATTTTCTTTTACACTATCCTTACAGTTTCAAATGAAAGCGTCTGCTGCCTCTTGGTTTGTTACTGTTATATTCTGCAGAATAATAGAAGTTTCTCTCTGAGATTTATATGCCGAGGTTTTAGACTGGGTACAGTTAGCACCATTTCTCACAAACTAGAAGATGTAGGCGCGGCACCAGGTGTCACGGGCCGCA
>CAIGRL010278207.1:0-15950 GCA_903798325.1 Fraxinus xanthoxyloides
ACAGCCAAATCAACAGAACCTCATTTTGAGATTAAGAGGGTGTTTGGTAGAGATTAAAATCGGATTAAAATTGAAAAAATAGCCGTTATTGTTGACTTTTATTAGACGGGTGGGATCCAATAACGGTTATATTTTCAATTTTAATTGGATTTTAAGCCGTACCAAACAGGACCTTAGTTTGGCAGCCCCTCACAATAGGATGGGGGGTCCACACCAAGTTGTCAAACTTGGTATACAAGGGGTTTTTTCCATCTTTTCAAGATGGAATATTTTATATACCTATATAACCGAATAATAATAAGGATTAAACTAATTGTAAACTCCAGATGTACAAGTTTGATATTCCATGAGTTCTCAAAATTCGTGACATTAATTGTTTAAATCGTCTTTAAAATCAATTTGTAAAAAGTTGTTATTTCACAAAAATGTAAAAATATTAACTACATGTAACGAGATTGCAATAATAATACATAAAGAGTGTGTTTGAACCACATTATTTTGAAAAAATGTATTGTGGAATAGGAGATTGGTAGAGAATATGTGGTTGAAAAAAGAAGGAAAAATTATTGATGTAATGAAAAATATTATTTTATTGAAGAATGTATTGTTAAAAATGATTAAAAAATGATAATAAAAATTTTAATGCATATCAAACCGGACAAAACAATAATTTAGAAAATGATCGAAGACATAGCTGGACGTGTGGGTGCCACCTTTCATGATAAAGACGGAACCGTAGAGACTAGAACCGAATCGCATCAGCATTTTATTTAGCCTCTTTCAGCTAAAGCGCAATAATCGCTCCCTTTCTCTCCGGTTCCTGCCCATTTTTATCTTCTCTACAATTACCGACCAGTTTTTAGTTATTTACGGCAAGGAGTTCAGAATAGAGTAGAAGAATGGCGGTGGAGTATGAATGTTGCCAAACGGAGTTTTTCATTCACATTCTTGTGATTGTACTACTCGTAGCTTTTGCCGGCATGATGTCGGGGCTCACTTTGGGACTCATGTCTCTCAGCCTTGTCGATCTTGAAGTTCTTGCCAAATCAGGCACTCCCAAGGACAAAAAATATGCCGGTATAGTTTTCTTTTCCTAGTTTTGTTGCTGTTTTGGATTGAAGTTGCCAATTGATTTTTAAGCAATTAGTATTTCGCCTCAGTATTCTGGTTTTTGTTAGAAATATGGTTATTTCACCTCAGTATTCTGGTTTTTGTTAGAAATATGGTACAATAGAGTTGTTGTTCATGATTTTATGGTTTTTTAACAGTAAGTGCATTGAAGTCATCAATATCAGTTGTTTTGAGTAGAGAATTTATCAGATGCCTCCAGGGAACTATTGCTTGTCTGAATGTATTTTCAAGTTTGAGATTTCTTAGGGAATTCAGCAAATTGATGTTGATAAACAATGATATACGTAATGAAATCTTAATAAGCTGAGAGTTTTTATGGCAATACTACTGGAATTGTGCTGGCAGCCTTGAGTGGATCATATGTTAATTAGTTATATACTTACTGTCTAGTGTCTACTGTGATCTCCTTTTTGTTTGTGCTACATTGGAAAGGTTGCTTACCTTTAGCAGTCATGACATCATTTTGCAAAAAATCAATTGTTTTTGTTACTTTGAATAAATTTATAGTTGAAATTGAAGTGGTAGGTTGATTGGTAATGTTAGTGAGCATAATCAAGAAAGTTATAAAGATTATGAATTGGCTCTGGATTATATATCTATACAGATTTTGAATTTGTTTTAGTTGAGAATCATATTGATTGGGCATTTTACATATGCATATTTACTCTTATTGCAGCAAAGATATTGCCAGTGGTCAAGAATCAGCATTTATTGCTTTGCACCCTGCTCATCTGCAATGCTGCTGCAATGGAGGTAACACACTCAAGATATTATGCTTAAACAAGTTTATGAAATCAGATAAGATATGATATATTTGGCATTTTTACTTTCAGGCGCTTCCTATTTTTCTTGATAGTCTAATTACAGCTTGGGGTGCTATCCTGATATCTGTGACATTAATTCTACTGTTTGGTGAGGTAAGAAATTTATATATAATAACTAGCTGTGGAGCCATTGGTTGCACCGGACATTCCTGTACTTTCACATGCACACACACACAACAACTCCTGGCTAATGATTTTTCCATTTCTCTTTCTTGAATTGAATGTTTTAAGAATTTAGATTGTTGATGGATGTCATAAACCATAAAGAATGGGAACCGAACTAGTGGGGCAAGTTAGCATAGAATTTTTTTGGTTGAATGTTAAAATATTAGACCACAACGTAGTTTTAAATGACTAAATCTGAAATTTAGGTGATACACAACATTGGCTTGATGTACCATTCTTTAAGATGTGAAGGTAAAAAGGCATATAGATAAGCATTACCAAGTTTGCTTGAGAATGATAACAAACTATTTGCAGATTCAGAACTAGAAAAGAGTTCCATTGGCTAAATGCCTAAATAATTATGATGGAATCTGGAATAAACTGATTTCAAAATATATTTTTATTATTTGTTGCATCAATCCACATAAAAGAGCTGAATAACCAAATTTGATCGTACTAACTTGAATTGTTAATGACTTAGATTGAAGAGGAGGTAACGATATTGTGCATTTGAATTAAAAATGATAATGAAAATTTTGATGAAGAATGTGCTTAGATAGAATTGTTGAACATTCTGCATGATCTGCAAGTAGAATGCAAATCATTTCTTCACATGAATGACGAAATTGGGAAAGTAACTGAATTCCAAGCTGCAGTGGAATTTTTGGATACGTATAAAGTTAAACAAGGATTTGAAATCATCCAAAAAGATGGGATTACTGATTCGATAAGATTGGCAACCACCAAATAAAGTAGCACATTCACTACAATCCAAGTAATTCGCATATTTTGTTGGCACAGTGGTTGGATTGTTAAATTCAGTAAACATGCTGATGTCTTTATTGTTGCATTCACAATCAGCTGTGCTAATTAAAGGATATATCAAATTGGAGGAAAACAGTTTTCTCCCTACAAAAAGACATTTTTGTACTTTCATTGTCTTTTTTATTTTTTTTAATTGGTTTGAACTGGGTCCTGACATTTCTACTAAAGAGTGTAACCCAAACGAAAACTTGGGGGCTCGTTTGGTTTGTATTTCAGTTTTCTATTTTCAGGTTATGTTTTAAAGATTTCTAAAAATGTATTTGATTTGCCATTTTAACAAATTATTTTTCAAAACAAAAAACTAGAAAATACGTTTTGGTTAAATTTTTTAAATTTTATTTTATGACATTTTATTCCAAAACATTTGATTATTCAGTAAAAATAGAATAATTTTTTGTTAATCTTACAATATTGTTTCTACCTACAAAAGTAAAATAAAAACAAATAATAAACTGAATTCAAAATATAGAAAATATAAATAAAAATTAGTGACGTGGACTGAAAATATTTCTGTTTGTGTTCATTTAAATATTGATCCACCAACCTGGAAAAGCTTGATGTTTTAAGGGAGAGAAGCCATGTGTTTTGACTTGACCATTCTGATCTTCTGAAATGTTTTTAACATTATAAGCTGCTACACGAAATTAAAGAACTAGTTTACATGAAGTGATTGCTATGAATGCATTGTCAGATCATACCGCAGTCTGTTTGCTCTAGATATGGACTTGCTATTGGTGCTACTGTGGCCCCTATGGTTCGCATACTAGTCTGGATTTGTTTTCCAGTTGCATATCCAATAAGCAAGGTACACTTCTAGTTTAAGAAGAGTGTGTTCAATAGTTCGGAATATTCCTGGGTGAATTTTTGCAAGTTATCGACTTTGCAGCTATTTCTGTTATATGCAGTTATTAGACTTGCTGCTTGGTGACGGGCATAGAGCTCTGTTTCGTCGTGCTGAGTTGAAAACCCTAGTTAATTTGCATGGCAACGAGGTATGAAGGAGATACAGAATTTGACTTTTATAGTTTTACCTTTTTCAAAGGGTCTCTTTTGTTCCTTACATTGTGGTGAATTGACACGTTGGTTTTACACTGTACTACTTCCTTCAAATGTTGTTGTGCATCATTACGATCGAAACTTTGTTATCTTCGGTTCTTACCTTTACTTTGCTGATTCTCTACTTTCTTTACTTCTTTTAATCAGGCAGGTAAAGGTGGAGAATTGACACATGATGAGACAACAATTATTGCGGGGGCACTTGAACTCTCTGAGAAAACAGCTAGCGATGCCATGACTCCAATATCCGAAACTTTCACAGTTGATATAAATGCAAAGCTTGACAGGTACATCATAATTTGGCTAGCCTTAAAATGCAAGCAGTTAGAACTCAATTTTCTAGTCTTGATATATTTTGATTGGTGTGGTATAGGTTCTTGATGAATCTAATTTTGGAGAAAGGACATAGCAGAGTGCCAGTCTACTACGAGCAACCTACAAACATTATTGGACTTATTCTGGTACTTCATTTCATTTATGGGCAGTTTCGACGAGTGATTAGTTATTTATTTCACTTTATAAACATTTCCACATCTTGTGGATGGGTGCATTCTAGTTCATTAAAGATCCCTTATGTCCAGCAACTTCTCTAAATGACTGCTGATGTTAGGTTCCATTTTTGTGCTGGAATCAAAATTCTTTTTCTCTTTTTTTGTATCCTCTTGCCTGCTTTAGTTAGATGTAGTTTGGCCTGTACTGTACTGTGGAAAAAACCATCTGAAAGATATTTGTGGTGATTTTAGATCCAATAAACTTTCTGATAGTTATATTACTGCAATAAGTTGAGAACTGTACAACTTTTTGAAAATTAAGGCTTTAAGACGGTGATTTCAGATATATTTGATGTGGTCTTACTTGGTCTGATCCTACTATGGCTGGGGATGTAGAGCCATCCACAAACATTGAGTTTTTCCCTTTTATATGTTCTATTATCACCATAAATTCCGATCAACATGTTGATGTAGACATTTTTTATTAATATAATGTAGTTTTCTTAATGTATTTATTCCCTTGTAGGCTAAGAACTTGTTAACGATCCATCCAGAAGATGAAGTCCCTGTGAAGAGTGTTACAATCCGTAGAATTCCAAGGTATCATGGTTATATAGAACATTGATGCCTAATGCCGAAGTTGATCTTTAGTTGCTTGAAGTGGTGAAAATGATACGAACATTGATGTCTGATTCTGGAGTTGTTCCTTAGTTGCTTGAAGTAGTGAAAATGACATGTAAAATTTAATCTTGCTTTACCTTTGGAGTCATCACACTATTCTCACGTGTTACAATTTTCAGATCATTTAGGCATTTCTACATGTACCTCAATTTGGCACTTGTTCTTCAGATTCTGAGACCTAAAACTGATAAAGGAATTATTTTTCTAGTTATTTGTCTATCTGCATGCACACATGGGCAGAATGTGTCCATGTATTTATTCTAAATAACTGTATTGGTTTGATTTGGTATTTTGCTTCATTTTCTGAGTGGTACTTTTTAGTAGAAGAAACTGGTGGGCCTCAGGCTGTTTATCAACAGCCTTATAATGATTCAAGTGGTCCTAGATAGGATACTCTCGATATTGCTTTTTAACTTGTTTTTATCTGATTGACATCTTAGAGTTCCGGAAACTATGCCATTATATGACATCTTGAATGAATTCCAGAAGGGTCACAGCCACATGGCTGTTGTTGTTAGGCACTCCAACAAGGCCACACAACAGCCAGCTAGCACAGATCCTGTAGACAGTAAGTTTTTTTAGCTAACTGATAGCTTTATGGTATCAGATGCGTTGTGTTGCCTACAATTTCCTTTATGTGCATGTATTTGTAGATATGGTCAAGGATGTGAGAGTAGACATCGATGGTGAAAAACCCAAGGAGAAGAGAGTAAAGACCAAAAGACCACTGAAGAAATGGAAGAGTTTTCCAAATAATGGAAACGATTCCTTCAAAGGTACACCTAGGAGCAAAAAGTGGACGAAAAACATGTATGCAGAGATCCTACGAATAGATGAAAATCCTCTACCAACTCTCCATGAAGAAGAAGCAGTTGGAATAATAACCATGGAAGATGTCATAGAAGAGCTTCTACAGGTGAAGTCAATCTCTCTTAATACTTATCTTAGAGCATGTTTGTCAAAGCTTCAATTACAATTGAAGCCGATCAAACGTACTTTTTATATTACCCACTTATTATCCTCATATTTCATAGGATCCAAAACTTATGATTAAAAGAACTAACAAACAAGCACTTAATAACATCTTGATTATGTACCAACTATCTAGGGCTGGCTTTGTCTATTTTAATCCTTTTACCTTAGATTCTCCCACCTCAAGAATGCTATATATCTTATACTCATCATTGCCTCTCGCAGGAGGAAATCTTTGACGAAACTGATCATCACGTTGAAGATTCATGATATTGGTTCATTGATGTCTATTGTATGTATGGTATTGACAATATATTGATGTAAATCCAAGTAAATTACGCGTTTAGAAGAATTTTGATGTTGCCTTTGTAAACGTTAGAAAGAATATTCATGTTCTAAACAGTTGTAGCGGGACAAGACATTGTACCATAGTCGAAGAAACTTGGCCATTAGTTGTTTGAGAGGAAAATATTGTTTCTACATTCTCATGACCCATGTTGCCATTTTCTGTGGCTAAGCCAATATGTCCAGAATATGACGCCAACTACCATCACTTTTAAGAGCATGTTTGCCTGGAGACAAATTTATCATAAGAAATGTAATTTATTTTATCTTAGGGGTTAGAGGCTGGGGGTGAATTGGACTGGTGAACATGACGTTTCGTTGGAAATCATTGAAGATTCTTTCAGCGCACATTTATTAAAGGTTTGAGATCATGTTGCACATTTTAGATAGGATTAGACCTTTCTATGCAAATATCTTGTTTTAATTAAAAAATATATATATATATCTTTTTAAAATTTGTCAAATTATGGTCAAACACTTGACTTTTGGTCAATTAACGAATTCTTGAGCAAAAATTGTTCAGGTGTTCTACCGCAAATTTTTAAAAGTTTGTGAAATATCTATTATGATTTAAAGCTTTGGGATCTATCTACACTATTTTGAATCATTTGCAATCTCCATTGCAAATGTTCTATGGCCAAATATATTCACACTATATTTTTTAGTAAATAAATTACATTTTAATTGCACGAAAGGTTTATAACATTCACATTGTCTCATTTATGTATCAAACTACTTTTTGTTGCATTCTTATTCATAAATTAACATAAAATGTTCTTAATTATGGTTTCTCTCCAAAATTTTCTATAAGATATGATAATTTAAAAAAATTCATTTACCTATTATATTTTTTTACTAAGCAAAACGAATAATACTGCAAAAAGGTGATCAAATATTTGACCCATTTTAAAGCTCATTAACAATATGTTTGGACGAAAACTATGATTAGAGAGAAGATTTTGAAATGTCAAAAACAAGAATATTATGAAGATAAAAGTTTAGAATGTAAGTGTTATAATGACTAAAGGTTATAATTACTAGTATACCCTTATATTTCGAATCATGGACTAGCTACCCATAAACCTGATCTTTCTCTACATGTATAATTGGATATCCAGGGGCATTATCTCTACATCTTAAGGTATGTTATATTTTTTTTTTCTCTAGCGTATATGATATTATAGTGATATGTGTGATTATAATGATATTTCGGTTTTTTACACTTATATTCAAAAACACGCTTGTACAAATGCTAACATATTTGTACTCATTACGTGTGACCATTTGAGTAATGCTATTTATACATCATGTTTTACTGATTGATGTACAGAATGATGATATGAAAAAGAGAGGGAGAAAAAAAAAACAAAGAAGCCAGTTAATATATTCTATCATCATTCTATAAATCGTTCTTTAAATCATGATGTGTATATATATATAACAGTACCCTCTTGAGCTCGACCTTAACCTTGGCCTTTGCCTTTCTTTTGACCAATATCTAATACAATGATACAAACTACTAACTTTGTCATCGAACGCCTTGTGCCTTATAATCGGGAAAATAATTCCGGCCGCACACTGTAAAGAAAAAACACAAGTGGTCAAAATGTGTACGGATAACACAAAAACAATTTCATTTGACGAGATACACAGAAAGCCGTCTAGCCCCTAACCACACTGTTCGGGGGCGAAGGAAATGGGAGTAATAAGCAGCACACACCACAGACAGCCATGGCAAAGAAGCAGTAGACGAGGCTCAAATGGCGAGGATTCAAGCCAGAAAGTAACGCGACTGGACCATCAGAAAAAAAAGCCTCCAAGGCTCGAGTAATCAAAAACACGCTTTACGCATTTCCTTTCTTGCTTGATCAGGCGATGAACAAAAGACCTTGTAAAGTGCATCTGCCAATGTATTTATAGTAGACGCCACAGGCTGCAAAAGAACGTTTGATTTCTCAAGTTGTTGAAATTTAGAACTAACCGTTTTTTTAGGTTCAATCTATAACTCACCTTTTTAATGGTATAGAAGGATTCAAGATACTTGCAAAGGGTAGATGCGTCATTTAGGTCACGCATAGGTCTAGGAAGATATCGTAGCACAACCAGAACCTGCAATATGGGCTAAAAATTACAGAAAGTATCACAATTGTTACCTTTCCGAGTATGTAAACCGGAGCGGCACCACCGACTCCGGCACCAACAATAATGACTTCTGTACTTCCGTCAACCTCCTCCGTCCGGCACTGAACGTTAATGGAGGTGTTAATGCAGTCATTTTTACGTATAACCTTTGATTTTTTTTTTTTTCATATTTTTTTAAAACTTTTGACAGATCAAACGAGCTAGATGAATTTTAAGATTCTGGTTGACATGGCAGCTTTATATGGGGAAACGTTCGTGTTTGATCCAAGCTCAAGTTATATTTAGGATAGGTTGAGTTTGAATACAAGAAAAAGTTTACCTAAAAGTCTCAGGACATGTACTGTTAATTGTATTGGACTGTCTGCCTCACTATACTTTGGATTGTGCCTTTATTTACTGTTTGGACCGTTAAGTGAAACGGGTTGTCGCCTCAATTGAATTAATGTTATCAGCCATACACGTGGCTAATCCTCTACCCTTGAATGCTAACTGTTCATATTACTTGGTTGACTTGACTTTTTGTGCTATGGTCATTCGAGAGTCTTCCATTCTCTCCCCGTCTCTCTGTTTTCCCATTTCTCTTTGAGTGAAGTTTAGAGTTTTCATGGTTCTTGTAATCATAATCAATCTTAATGATTTCTTTAATTCTATTGTTTGAGAAGTCTGAAAATCGTATATAAATTAAGGGTTGTTTATGTGATTATGGTTCTGTATTGTTTGAGGCGATATTAATTGAGTTTCTTCGAATTGTTTGTACTGATTCTTGATTAATACTTAGTGGACCTAGAGTTATATCTTTTGTGGATGCTCAACAGATGATTATGTCTTTGTGACTGAACATCTAGACCCTATGGGATGAAAAATCGTATGTTCTGTGTTCATTTTATATTTCTGCAAATTATTTTGTGGTTTGTGAACTTCGATCATTTAGTATTGTTGATTTGGGGCCTGACATGTACGTTTAAATACAAGTCTCAGATTTTTTCTTTACGTAGTTCTCGACAATTAATTTAAGTAGGAGAGCGTCCCAAAGATAAGGAATTGACGAGTGATACTACCCTAATATCTCATCTTATATAATTTCGGTGCGTGTGAAAGCTAATAGAATTTCTCATGTTCCTCTCTCTATTAAAGTTCATTACTAGTAAGTAATCATATCGTCTAATCATGTAATATTGTATGATTATTTTGTTATTATTTATTTGTCTATTATTTATGTAGTATGTAGCAATATTTTGAAAGTGTAAAACAGGTTAAATGACAAGGTTAACCCTAGACGAATTGGTATATAGTAATGTTCTAAAAAACTCGCATAGGCGATGCCGCCTAGGCTCGAAGCTCGGACAAAACGCTTCGCTTCGCGCCTAAATGCCTTTTTCTTTTCAACTCTTAAGCGGCTAAATTTTTTCGTTTTTCTTTTCTTTTCCCTAGGCACACTTTATTAGATTCCTTTTTTATTATTTTTTCTTTTTAAAAAAGTCATTTATTTGACTTTAGTTTATTAATTTTTTTATTTTCTAAACTTTTCATTTGATTTTAATTTCAAAATATTTTATAGGTACAAAAGTTAAAAATGATTTTATCTAATTAGTTAAATAAGATTTAAATTACAGGGTTATCTACATTATTTAATTATAATCTTGAGATTCGTTATTTTATTACAAACTTCAAAAGTATGTATGTAGTTCATATGAATCTATTAAGACTTGTTCAGTTGAAAATATGAAAAATATTCTAATTTTTTGCATTTCGAAAACTTGAAAATTGTATAATTGACTAATGGTAGGAATTATTAAGTAAATATAGTATTTTATAATTTTAGATGTTTGATATGTATTATTTTTATTATTAAATGATTTAAAATGTGTAAAATTTAAAAATAAGAAAATAGTTTTTACATCTAAGCCTCGCCTAAACTCTCTTAAGCTCCTAAAGCTTGAAATTTCACATTCACTCCTAACCACGTTTTACACTTTTTAGAACACTAGTATATAGTCAAGTTTTGTTTGCGATTACAAAATATTCTTTCACCATTTGTGATTTTTATGGTCCGTATGGCTGGACTTTTTGCTTTACTTTTGCTTTTTGTAGAATATTTTTTTTTTAGGAAGTTATTTTAGATTAACTTTATCTAAGAACTTTTCTAGCTTGTCAAAAAAGCATTTTTCAGGAAAAAATTGATAAATATATTCAAAAGCACCTTCTTAACATCATAACCAGCTAAGCCCCTGTTTGAGCCACATTATTTTTTTCATTCTCATTTTTCTACTCATTTTCAACAACACGTTTTTTAATAAAAAAATATTTTCCATCACATCAATAACTTTTCCTTCTTTTTTCAACCACATATTCCCCATCACATCAACCAAAAAAAGTATTCTTGAAGCAAAAATGTGTACCAAACAGAAGTTTAGACTTTTTAAAAGTAATGCAAATGGCCCACAATACGTACGCTAGCGAAGTCCGACTATTAATGGGCTTCGAAGCTCGCTAATTACCATCCAAGAAGCCCAAATCAGAATTATAGCCCAAAAGGTTGAATACCAAATTGCCCCTGGATTTCGTTTCTATTACTAGGACGGATTGCAACGGCTAGTTACAGACAGGATCCTACTTTTAAAAATCACTCTCTATTCCTTCCGCTCTTCTTCAACAAACATCCCAACGTTCCATTTACATTTTATGCCCTTTTTTTGAAAAATAAATAAAGAAATTAATTGATAAAATGGAAGAATATCTGAAACAATCTAAATCATTTCCGTCTGAAAATGGAGATTTGAGTGACACCATTAGCATTGAAGATGAAGGTGGAGAAGACGAGCAATTTTATGAGAAAATTGAGGCCCCGAAGTTCGTTGATTTCACTGTCCCCAACCATTACTGCCCGGATGATCGCTACTGGTTTTGCCTTCGCGTTGGTCAGTGATAAATTTCTTTTTGAAAAAATAAATCATTTCCAATGTTTTTTGTAGTATGATTTTGGTGTTTCTATACATCTATGAATAAGATCTGGGAATATAGTCGCATGCTTTCTTTGTTTTTGGTTTTGTTTGGTTTTAATTCGTTATCCTTGTTTTCATTTGAAGGTTTCAAATATTATGAGATTGGATAAAATTAAAAATTATGCTACAAATTTCCAACAAATTTATGGCTTCCTCTTGCACAAATTATTAGATAAAAATGTTTCGACCAAATTCATGATGTTTTTGGTAATTTCAAATTGGGTAAAAGAAGAGAGAATGAGTACTTTATGTGTACCAAAAGAAGCTCAAATGAGGTTCAAAGCTTTTATATTGTTTTTTACAGGAGGCTCAAAGTCTGTGTTTGGTTATGCCTCGTCTAGCTTGTGCAATTTTTGTAATTCCTCTTTGTTAATGATGCTTCAGGATGTGACCAAAAGCACGAGAAGGAAATGGATTCCGAAGCAGTCTATAAGAACTTTGTTCTTCGGGTTAGTCCCAATTGATGATTCCTTTGCTGAATTGGTAGTTTTGGAAATAATCCAAATCTTTTGCTTAAGACTGATTTATTCATACAGGTAATGGCAGCAAGGAGTCCCAATGTAAAACTTCGGAGAACACTCAATAGAAATGTTTCCAGGTAATATAGATCATAAATTTTGGTGAAACTTCGCATTTTGTAGTGACTTATTCTATTCTTGCTTATGATAAAATGAGTATTTCCTCAGAACACCTATAAAATGTCCGCGTTCAGCTCCTCCAAAATCTTCGAAGTCTAGATTATCATCAAGATTAGCAGTGATTTCGTCAATTTCTCAAAAGATGGTCGATGACAAATCAAAAGTTGTTAGGCCTCTTCTGAAGCCTGAGTCTACCTCAAAGAACAAGACGAAGCCGGTTGCTGCCAAGTATCTTACAACTCCAAGGAACAAAAATGGCCTCCCAAATTCGAATTCCTTTCGTAGTGTTCAGAATCCAAAACCAACCACTATTGGAATCTCAAAAAGCCGGTCGGTAGCCAAGACTCTTGTCTTTCACTCTCCCAAGAAAGCTATCAAGGTAAAGACTTCTGTGGAATTGCGTACACCCTTATCAAAATTATGTGAAGGGATGAAAAGGCTTCAAATCACTAGTCAGAAGAAGAAACCTTTTTTGGGGTATTCTAGCAAATCTTTGAAGAATTTGGACAGTAACAGAAATTGTACAAGAGGACTGCTGAGTGGCAGCAAGGAGGTTCAAAGAACAACTGGGGAACGATTAGATTCTCAAGGTTTTATCAAGCAGGAAACTAAGTGTGTAAGATCTGTGAAACGTAGTAAGAGCAAAGGGAAGTTGTCAAGACAATGTGTCCCTAAAAAATTGGTGAAAAATGGCCCTTGTGATTTGGATATGGATGTAAAATCAAGAGGACTGCTGAGTTGCAGCAAGGAGGTTCAAAGAACAACTGGGGAACAATTAGATTCTCAAGGTTGTTTCAAGCAGGAAACAAAGTCTGTAAGATCTGTGACAAGTAGTAAGAGCAAAGGGAAGTTAAGACAATGTGTCCCTAAAAAATTGGTGAAAAATGGCCCTGGAGATTTGCATATTGATGTAAAATCAAGAGCTGACGACATTTCAACATTGGAGGATGCCTCGAGAATGGGAGCACACTGTTTGCCAAATGCAGAAGGGAGGAGCTTAGANAGGTTCAAAGAACAACTGGGGAACAATTAGATTCTCAAGGTTGTTTCAAGCAGGAAACAAAGTCTGTAAGATCTGTGACAAGTAGTAAGAGCAAAGGGAAGTTAAGACAATGTGTCCCTAAAAAATTGGTGAAAAATGGCCCTGGAGATTTGCATATTGATGTAAAATCAAGAGCTGACGACATTTCAACATTGGAGGATGCCTCGAGAATGGGAGCACACTGTTTGCCAAATGCAGAAGGGAGGAGCTTAGAGGGAAGTACTGACCCAATTTCTGAAATTAATGCCAATGAACCTAATCATAAACTGAAATTGGGTTCAGAAAACAGACGATGCTCTAAAGCAGTCCCAGTTGAGACTGAGCACAATCCTTCCAAGGGAACAACGCATGAGAACGAACCAATGGACAGTGATGACAAAGAAAACACCATGGGCTTTGATGAGAACAGGTTTGAGATCTCTCTGGTTATCTGGGTGTGCATTGTTCAGATTATTTCTTCAATCTGATTTTTTGTTCTGAAATTTATGAGTGTAAAATTTGCTCGCAGAATTCATAGTCCGAAGCAGAATGGAACAAAAATCATTGGCGTGCAGGACACATCTGGAAAAATTAGAAAGGTTTCATTTCATTTTACTTATCTTCTATTTCGGATTTCATCTGCATTATGTATTTTGTTTCATTGCTTATACTAATTCTTAAGTTTAATATAGGTTGCTCAAGCACACGAAAATTTGCAGCAGGATAATGTTGCCCCAGTGTTGAAGTTCCAGAAACCAAAGCCAACAACCCCCAAACCTTTTAGGCTAAGAACTGACGTAATTATTTCTACCAAACAATTAAATAGTAAATAAACCACTATTATTGTTGTGGTGATTTAATGAAGATCTGGTTTTTCAGGAAAGAATGATGCACAAGGAAGCTTGCTTGGAGAGGAAAGTTAATTTCCAATCTCCTCGGAATGAAAGTGCAGTTACAACACGTTTAGCTGGAAAGTCGCATATTAAGGAAGCAAAAGATATGCGAGTGAGTAATTTTTTTCTCGTACAATATGAGTCCACTAAAATCTTGGCCATTACATGTAATTATGTCAGAAATGGAAGCATCCTAAAAAGTAGATTCATATGTCTCAAGAGGATACATTATATTTCACTTGTCAAAAAGTTAGTTTTTCTTAACAGAACAGTTCACAAACTGTTGCTTTAGCAGAAAGGGAGCAAGATGATAATTGTTCACAAGCTTTTACAAGGGCAAGAGAGAGTGAAAACAGCAGCCAATGCAACGCCTCAAAGGTCTCATGTTTTAAGAAACCAGGAGCCAACAACACCTACCGCATCCCCTCTGCAAAATAATTCGATTCAAAGGTTGGAGAAGTTCAGGAAAATGAGATCCCCTCTGCAACAACATTCTATTCGGCGTCAAGGGTAAGTATGAATTCTGTATCCTTGACTTTAAGAATGCTCTTTTGGGTTAACTTAGTAGCTCAATTTTACAGGCTCGATTCAACAAAGAGGGAAATGCCTTCTTACTTGATTCCAGGACAAGAAATGGAAGAGATACATGAAACTGCAGTTCGAGCTCCACACCATGAAAAGAGAGGAAACTTGGCAGGAAATGTAAGAAAGCCCGTAACCATAGGAAAGGAGCCTAACTTCCATAGCACCCATGTACCGAGGAGTTGCAGTAGGAACAACCTTACATGATTGTCTTTACAAATGCGTCTTTTGTTCAATTTTTTATTGATTTTACATGTGTTTCTCCTTCCTCTTGTTCAGGTATTTTCAGTTTTTCATGATTTATTTTCTCGGAGTTTTTTTTTTCGAGATGTGTAACAAGTTGTAATGAAATGAAGCTAATGTATTGATGTATTTTTGTGACCAACATGTGCAACAAATTTGATTAGTGCCTTTGATGCGTAACAAGTTGTAACCAAATGAAGCTAATGTATTTTTGTGACCAACATACGCAACTAATTTGATTTAGTGTCTTTGATTCAATGATCCGAATAGGACACGATTAACGAGAATAAATCATTGGGGGCAACAGACCAACAAAATAGCAGTAGCCACAAACAGACACAATCCGCAATCAATGAAGCCAAAATGTAATATGTGCGTATGTAACTATTGGTCAAAAAGTATCTTCTAAATACTAGAATTCTTGTTGTGCAATAGATTTCAGTTCTCAGGGAGATAGCTTTTCATTTTTGCTGTTGAAGGAAGGAGATACTCATTGTGTCGACAAAAATATTCCTCAAAAGAGGTCACATGCAAGACATCAGACATGTAACAGTTTGGTTGGGGGTTTCATCCAATTTACCTATTTTCACGAAGGTTGAGGTGAAAGTCTCGAAAAATTAAATTGAGACTCGACCCATGTTGTAACTTTTCCATGTTAAAATGTCAGAATTGAGCAGGATATCTCATTAAAATGTTAGCATTTGGCTTCCACGTTCATTTTTAATTAAGGGTCCGTTTGATTGCACCATGGAAAATAGGGTGGAAAGAAAACGAATTCCAGGGGAAATATTTGCCTAGAACTTGTTTTACATGGAATTGTAATTAAGTGTGTTTGATTGGTATAATTTTTCATGGAAAATGTTGAAAGTTTGAAATCCGTTTGACTTCTTTTTTTATGGAAATTGTCCATTAAAGTGATAATATTTTCTACCATTGGGT
>CAIGRL010278210.1:0-14439 GCA_903798325.1 Fraxinus xanthoxyloides
TTTTTTTTTTTGGCAATCTAAACAAATTATATCCCCAATTGTAAAAAAAAATTATCCCTTTAATTGACAATTTTCATGAAAAACAAAGTCAAACGAATTAGGTGGAAAATTATACCAATCAAACACAATTAATTACAATTCTCAATAAAACAATTTCTAATCAATTCAATTTCCTTAAATTCATTTTCTTTCCATCCATTTTCCACATTTCCAATCAAACGGACCCTAAAGCTTAGCCTTCATTACCAAAGACGCTAAAAAAATAAGAAAGTCAAAAAAGAATCCCCGAGGCCACAAATTTATGTACATCTATAGCTGCCATTTAAAGCCATCATCAAATATTCAATAATTGCCACCTTCTACATGGATATGGTGACAGAAAGCAGTGAATTTTACAGAGTATCAAAATTAATTTGGAATAAAATACAGCAACTTTTCACACCTTGATGATAGAGCTAAAATTTACTAGTTAACAGCTACAAAACCTGGTCAGAGTAAAAATAAAAATAAAAAAAATAGGACGACAAACGACGGAGCAAATATTACAGGAAATAAATTAAAAAGGCGAGTTATAAAATAATTAGACATTTAAGTACCAACACTTATATTCGTCTCAGTATAGGGATGAGTTCAAGTTTCTGAATTGTCTCGAGTTTTTAGTCGGACTGAAGATGATATTCTCAAGACTCTGTCATGGATACACTATTTTTACCCATTCGTATCAGAAAACAACAACAAATTTGAGTAACCTGCCATTGTTTACTCCACTCTATTGGTACAGGTCAGAATTGCTGATTTCAACTCTTCTTTGCCCAATGCCGTTTGCACAATCACCTGCGCAAATGACGCATATAGGTGCTCAAGTAAAGTTTTAGGCATCTAATTATGCTGGAAACTGTTAAAAACCGAGTTAGATACTAAAGTTTCACCTCCTGTACTCTATTTCCAGCTCGAGCAAGTAACTTGTACTGATTCTCAAACATGGACGCCATATAAACCTGTCAAAAGGCCATGAAATAACATTAAAAGAAAAGGTCACGGGCCTCAGAAACTAGCAAAACATGTTCAGTTTTATTATTATTCAGCTCTGTGCTGTCAACTGATCAATAGGATAACATTGTGATAGGATTTGCATGGAAAAAAAATTCAATATAGACCAGAAGCTAGCAAACTTTATATCGTTTCCATTCATGCTTAATGAGAGTGGCCATTTCTTTTCTTTGCCCCTGTTTGGTTTAAGCTAAAAAACAGATTTTTTGCAGATTTTGATAAAAGTTGATGAAATACGTTGTTCAAAAGTTGATAAAAGTTGTGAATTTCAAGGAATGTGTGGTTAGAAATGAATTTGAGGAAAAATGAGGCTTTGCTTTCGCTCAGCTTGGTCAATTTGATTAGTTACATACCTGAAATGTTGGGGCCAAACCAGGACTCAAAAAATAGCGTCCTTTTGATACAGACTCGATGCCATCGAATTGTTGTAGTTCTTTGATAAGCGATTCCACATCAGCCCACTATTAAACAGAATATTAAAAAACACATTAAGGGTACCATGTTGTAATAGAAGCATAAAGTTGTTCCTATTTAAAGACTCGAAAAATATAAACCTCGACATCTGCTTCAGCTGCTTCAAGTTGACCATCTAAGGAATTGTGATCACCAACTACAGCCTCCAATGCCTCCATCAGTGGATCTGGCTGTCATGAAAAAGAAAAAGAGCATTGTTCAATTGCAATATAAAATTCCTTGATCAACACCATAATGTCCAAGAAAATGGATGAAGATTACCATTATTTCCTTTAACGATAAAAAAATTCGTTCAAGTGAAAAATCCAATTGATGAACTTTTGCTTCAACAATCTGCAAGCCAAAAGTCTTGATCAGGTGAATTTTACTAGCATTAAAAATATCAGCTTTACTGAAGGAATGCACAGTTGAGGTTCTAGAGATATGAAGTACCTGACCAACTTTAAAATATGATTCAGGGTCCAAGGTGGTATCCCATGATACTTCTGTCTGATGAATAAGTGCAGGTACGCCTTTAACCTGCAAAGGTATTTTGTTCATATCTGATTAGCCTGTATATGGAATTCATTATTCCCACTTACAAAAAGCATTTACCAATTGAAGAAAATACCGCAACAAATACAGAAGTAAACATGTTAATCACAAATAAATCATATAGGCAAAGGTGGCACCATAATATCTGAACGCCCAAGAAGTAACCATATTATGAGTGGGAAGGCTAACGAACCATTTATTTACCTCAACAAATATGCCAAAATAAGTGATCTTTTTAATGCAACACTTCACTACATCTCCAACACTCAAGTTTGCCTGCAATAAGAACAGCATAAAAGCTCAAGACCTGAAACGTTAGTGCATAAGAGATAGAGCATCCTCATATGATGGGATTCATATATAAATGTGAGAGACCTTGAGGCATACTCAATGATAAAATGCCACCTTGTCAAATACTTCTTTTATATTAAATACTTCTGCATGTGTTTGTGTTGCACGACAAAGACAGCTAGGGCAGGGTTATTGAACAAGAATTACTAGAAGGCAAATCATTCCAAATCGAATACTAATTCGAGATTGCAAATAGTGACAAATGATTCACCATCAAAGTGACAAGTTAATACCAAGTTCACTATTGTGGCAAAATGCTATATCTGGATAAATTTATAAATGGAAAAATGGAAAACATATAAAACAAAATTGAGATCTACAAAATCAGAAGTATTTTAAGCATTAAAGAAGGGAAATAGAAATAGAAATAGAAATAGAACATTAGTTATATGTTAACTACAGGATTCATAGCGTGCAATAAATTTGGCTACCTGGAGTACAGATGGCAGTTTTGGATTGTTTTCTGGTTTTATGTGTATTATTGTGTACCAGAGCAAGTTCGGTACAATGAAAAAGTGCTATGATAAAAAATTCCTACAAAATTTCTAAAAATGGTCATGAACCCAGCTATAGTACAGAGATGAATGTTAGGCCACTAAAGAACGAAAGCTTGCTTAGGTTTATGTAATAGAAATAATTATTTTGAGGAATGTAGCTATAAGAGAACGGATAAACTATGAAATAAGGATAAATACCAAACCAGTAGAGGAGGAACTAAATGAGGACAAATTAAGAAAAGGATGAATAAAATGATTGAGAGATATCTTGACTAAACATAAAGAAACTTCATTCAAAATGCCACAACAATCGCGGTAAAACATGTTAGAAGAAATAGAGGTAGACCCACATGCCAACTCTCCTCGTAACTCTACCGTGGTCGTTTTTCTCTCTATAAGAAATATTATATATCTTTAAATCAAGTTATTATTAAATAACAAATAGATACTCATATATAAAAGATTTCAACAACAAAAAATTAATAACAAGTATAAAACTAAATTTATACTATATAAATGAAGAATTTTAAATAACTTAATCAACGTGTTGCCGATGTGTCATGCCAGTATTTTTTTTTAAAAATCGTGCGTCGGCATGTCCGACATGTTCGTGTCAGTGCATTATACATGTTTACAGATTATATTCCGGTTGAATTATTATACTATGAAACTTCGGTCTTTTGTTGGATCAGTTGCATCATGTTTTTTATCAGTCCTACCTCTAAAATGTTTATTTATATAAGAATTGGGACACCATAGCGCATAATTTAGCAGAAATATGATAAGACTGGAAAAGAGTCATAACAAGAACTACATACATGCCTGGGGGCAATTTAAATGAGGAGATTCATTAAGCTTTGGTCACAAAGGGACTGATAGGAGAATGCGACCAGGAGATTGAGTTGAAGTGACAATTACATTTTTCACTGAATTGATCTTTTTGTTTTCAGTAATGTTATTTTCATAAATAACGCTCTTACCTGTGAACAAATAACTGAAGCAAGATTTTGGAAACAGGGACCTTAAGGAAAAGAAAACTTTAAGAAGGACCAACTTAAAACTCACTTCGACTGGTCAAATTAAATTATGTGTTACTTTCTTACCATGACATTTCTCTTCTTTTCAACCAATTCTTCCTTTTCTTTTGATTTTATGGAAAATATCAGTCTGCGGGATTTTCTGTCGGCCAATACTGCACCCACTTTGATTTTCTGCGAGCACAGTAGGTATTTGGTGAATAATAATTCAACTTTAAAGAAAAGGGTTAAGACTTTACATTGTCATCCAAACCTGGCCAACAAATGATGATAGGAACTTTAGTTTCTCTTGGTCGTAAATCATGAGAAGATCCTCCAGTTTCATATCTGATGATACCTGCCCCTCGGCCTTATAATCAGCTTTAGAATCTAGCATTGACTCCACAGAAGCTGTTGTGCTAGTAGGTTCATATTTTCCAACGATGCCCAAATTTTGCCTGTACATGGACGGGTCTAAACCTTTCCTTCTCAGCCAGGATTCAAAAGCTAAGAACTTCCACCTGGCAGCAAGATTACGGTATGGCAGAAATCCTAACAAGGAACCCAATGATACCTGTACAGAGAGGAGGAAAATAAAAACAGTAAACAGAAATTAAAACTAAACAAACAACGCTCACTATATGAATATCTGTTAACTCACAACAAATCCTCTCGTGCTGGAGCTAATTAATTCCACTTCTGCTCTTTCTCCTGTCTTAACCAGCTCTTCAGCCCTTGCCCAGTCATTATCTTCATGGTCCTAGATGAATATGCAACAATCACATTCCACAGGGGAAAAAAATTAAAAATTAAAAATAAAAATTAAAAATTGCCAGCTAAATAATGTACCCAAACATAAATTGCCAACCTTAATTGGTGAAGTTGTGAGGAAGTTCTCAAGCTCCGAGGGATTTCCATAGCTTTCAAGATTCGTGGGAATCAGGGCTTGTTCTGTTGACTTAACAGAGCGATCTAATCTATTACACAACATTTTAATGAAATTTAAAAAACAATATGTAGCAGCAAGAAAAAAAGGAGATAGAGAGAGACTAAAGATACATTTTTGGTTTTCCAATCAACAAAGTATCCATAGGTATTTTAGGAGTAGTTTCAGCTGCCATTGTCTCAGAAGGTCCCCTAGAAGCAAATGTTTTCTCTCTAGTCTGAGTATTAGCCTGCAATTCTTGAAAAAAGAACCAACGGATTTTATAAAAATGAACCTTAACTTAGTAATCCGTAATCACATTTCAATTTCTCTAATGCTAAAACATGAAAATCCTATCCACAGAATGACAATTACCTGTCGCAGACATATTATCCACTTCTGAATCTCTTTTCCTAGTTTCCGTATATTGATTGAGATTGCCATCCATCATGTTCACCAATTCACCTGATGAGTGCGGAACATCTAAACTGTTCTCTGTCAAATCATTAATGGATCTAAACTCAGTATGATCCCTAGATAATTCTGGTTCTCGTTCTTGTTCTAGCTCATTCTTCACATCAAGATTCATTGGCTCTGGCTTTTTCAAAAGTGTGATATCATCAACTTTTCCTGTAGATGGAATATCATTTTGCACACTCTTATCTTCAATTTCATTGACTACTGCAGAACTCATTGGTTCAGGCTTCTTCAACAGTGTGATATCGCTAAACCTGTCCTTTTGCGGTTCTTTATGCATTTTCAGTGATAAGTTTGGTTTCATCCCAAACCTAGAAGATCTTTCACCCCCCACATCGTCCTCATTAAACGAACTGGGCTTTCGTAAGATAACATTGGGAACACTGCTTTGGGTTTTCTCCATGGCTTTTGTAACTGGTGGGTTAGATTTCTTATCATCTGTTTCTACTTGTTTACGATTAGCCTCAAATTCTATCCCTTTCCTCGGTGCAGGTCGAACCAAATTTAACCCATCCACTGAATTTGTTGATTTTTTATCCACAGAGACATCAAATGGGATCTCCTCTATTTCATTGTTCACTGCTTTACCCCTCTTCTTCTGTAGTAGCTTCTCAATTTCCAAGTAAGTCATATCAGGGTTTGACTTCCGACCCATTATCTAAAAATTCAGAAGAACTGCAATGAATATTGTAATGATCTTAAGAAAAACATTGATTAGAAACAGAACAGAATAATAGCAAATTATCTAAAAAAATCTTTGCTTAAAAACTCAAAGAAATCAACATACCAAGCCCAATCCTTTTCAGTATTTTCAATAAATATGATACTAGTCATGTCCTATCTATAATGAAGTAATTATAGATAGAAATATACAATAGTGATATTGCCACAACATGGCTCAAAGCCACAATCTCGGACTACTATCACATTATAATCAATTTCTTCACAAATAATTAAAGGAAACCTTAGCAGATTCTTATTTACTATCAACATAAGCAAAATTATATCTCTGTTTCCATCATTGGAAATAAATCAGCAGCACTAGACAAAATCTAGCACCATAAATGTTGAAGTGCAGAGATTCTAACATTTTTCATAATTCCAGATGTTCCCTGATCTCCATTTCCTTTCTTCTTCATTCATATAAAATAATCAGTTACGCCCCGCCAACACAGTGAGATTGTGTTTGGCGCACTGGCTTAGACCTTAAGAAATATAGTATAAAATTATAATAGATAATACGGTATATCATCTTAAGAAATTTTAGTGATGTGGTATATCGTATTGTAGTACATTCAGGACGCTAGTGTTCTTTGATTTTTCATTCAAGAATGAATAATCAAAGAACGCTATTCATGTTAATAGACTATAATATCATCTACCTAGTAGAATTTATTAGAATTTTACACTATATTTCTTATCTGATCTAATCTGGTGCCGCAAACACAACCTGAAAGCAAATAAAATTACAAAAAAAATAATAAATAACTTATAAACACTGTTAATACGTGTGTTTGAACTCTAAAAGAGCAAAAAGAAGGGACCTTAGCATAGGTGATTTTAGGGTCTTCACCAAGCATTCTACCAAACTTGAGCTCCATTTGGTCCCATTCGTCAAGCTTCGACTCATCGTTTGATGCAAACACAAGAAGTTTTCTGGGCTTCCTGGTGTTAAAAGACAGAAATGGTGATTTCTTGATATGAAAAAAGGAATGTGAAAAGAATCGGAGTGGGGAGAATTTGTTGGGAGTGGTGGCCGTACTAAGAGTGAAACTATCCATTTTTTCGATAAATTAAACGAAATTCATTAGATAGGATCAATAAAGATTGAGGTAATTTCTGGGTTCGCCACAGTTCTATGAAATTTATTAAATTCCCGTGTCTCAGTGCTTGAAGTTTTGAAACAAAGAGCTATGGATTGAAGGTGGGGATTCTATTTTATCAATTTATCTCTCTGGGATATGAACACGTGATTGGCACGTGATAAAGTTTGATATTTTTTTTTTTCCCCCTCATTTACAAGTAGACAAATGTTGTTTTATAGAAGAATTCAAGAGAAATTATTGTGATACTAGTTATGTTTAGGAAGTGTTTATAAAAAAGTATAAATTATAAATTGATAAAAATAAGTGATGAATGAGTCGTTCCAAATTAATGCTTATTACGAAAGTACTGAATAAAATATTATATATAAAAGTTTACAATTAAACGGGGGTTAAAAATTTGGAATTATTGAAACCTAACAACTATTGCATTAAGCTAGATAGTTCGATTCATATGAAATGAATTTTAATTGATTTTTTTTTTAATCTCGATATTAAGTCAATCATATATATATATATACACACACACAGAATAATAAATGTAGTTGTCTTGAAACAAAAGGCATGAAAATAAAACAAGAAAATGTATACAAAAAGTTTAGACTTCATTATATTAATTTGAAGAATAAAAGAATAGAATTGAATCGAAACCGGTCGATTCTGATTCGATTTGATTTCCATCATCATATAAGAAACCATTTAATCCATGTATAGAATTCTCATTAGCCTAGGTGTATCAATTTCTAGTCTCATCAAAATCGGTTCATGCCGTACCATGATACCCCTATTTATTAGCACGTCTATGTATATCCATTTGTTTCAACAAAATTAGCCTAGGTGTATCAATTTCTAGTCTCATCTATGTATATCCATTTGTTTCAATAAAATATGTGATTGAAAAATTGATAAAAAATCGTAGATCTTATAAAATGTGTGCTTAAAATTAATTATTAACTTTAATTTAGATATTTATCTATATTTTAAGCCAAATCAAACATACGCTTAATGTTCAGTTTCTTTTATTTCCATTTTTCATTTTGGGAACATTTCTTTTATTTTCTAAAACTGTTATTCATATTTTTATTTTAACTTTCATAATTCAGCCCCTGTTTAGTACGTTTATTATCATTCTTCTACTCATTTTTAACCATACATTCTTCAATAAAATAATATTTTCTATTACATCAATAATTTTTCCTTCATTTTCAACCACACATTCTCCATTGATCTACTATGCTCAAACACACCAACTTCTTCTTTCCCTTTCTTTTTGATACATTGGGAATGGTAAGAGAGAGTCAATTGTTTGTTTCCTTTTTTTTCTAATTTTTTTTTCTCCCTCATTGGAAATGATAGCCTCATTTGAAACAAATTCATTCGAAAATAAAGTCCAAATTTATTGTTCCGACTTGACTATCACTTTGTTGAGAGTGTTGTGAAACGAAAATTAAATTAGTCAAGTCGTGACAACAAATTTAAACCGAAATAGAAAGCTAAATGAAGTAAATCATACAACAAAAGATCCTATAACATTGCAAACTATTAGTTGCAGAATTTCAGTCAAAGATCAATAGTTTGTAACTTCTAAAAATCAAAGAAATTATAACATCTTATACGTATATTAATAAGTTTTAAACCTAATTTTACGTAAAAATATAGATCATTGACCTCAGTAGACGTGGAAACAATAATCTTATATGTTTATGCATCCATTACAGGCTGAGGGTCCTCAGATTTACCAGAATTTTCAGAAACAAGATTGACAAGAAAGTCAAAAATATCAGTTTTTATAACAGCAGAAGCCACATCTTCTTTGTGAAGTGTCCTTCTCTTTGCTTGCAGTGTCATCTTCCAAGCCCTTTTGGTTAATTCCTCTATGAACAGTTCACTTGCCTTGGAGAAAACAATGGGGGCCTCACCAGATATCATTTTCACTTCGTCGCTCGAATTCTTCATTATTTTCTTGATTCTAGCTAGTGGCAAAGAATGAGGTCCTGTTTTACCTGATATTCTTAGCCCCGAATACGCCCCCGGTTGCCTCATTTTCGATCTCTGTGCATGCAGTACGAGTAAAGAGTCGTACCGTCTGTTTGAGGATACTTAACACGTTAGCTACAGTGCTGCACGGTGTCCGGTAGCTTTAAACTGAAAGGGAAGAATGTGTATTTGCATTATATATGTATGAGAAGGTTATGAGGTAGAGGAGGGCAGCCGGCCGGCCTGCTTAGGAACGGCTGAAGGCAGTGGAGTAATTTTTATTTTTTTTTCTTTTTCTTTTTTATTGTAGTCTCAACTATCCAATATTTATGTAGCAAGAAGTTGTTAATAATAAAAGAAGTCCAAAATATATGAAACTGTACAAGTACACAATTTATACAAAATCGATACGTTCGAGCAATTCGAGTTCCTTAAATAAAAGATTTGACCTTTTCGAGGGGACTATTTCAAAGAAGAAAAAGTAGAAAAATAATAAAATTTGGAAGTTTCGACAAAAAATCGACTTCAATGAACTGTTTTACGAACGTTGAGTTGGTGTGTCTTAAGTAAGACAATTGATAAAAATTCAAAACAAAGTTAACAATTAATTTTAACAAAATATCTCATAGGATCCGCAAAATTTTTTTTAACTTTTCAACCGTAAATTTCATCAACTTTTATCGAAATATACTAAAAATTTAATTTTAAAAAAAATCAAATAGGGATTAAGTTATGTTTGATTCGATTAATATACCAAATGTACTTTTAAGTTCATTTAAAATATAGAATTGATTAGTAGGTGTTATGGACTGAGGCACTTGGAATGATATTACTCAACTTTGACTAATTTTAATTTTGTTTATGATTGTTTTCGAGTTACAAGAAGTCAAATTTAGATATTAGATTATATTTTCAAAGTTTGGTATTTTCTATCTTAGAATAAGTTAAATTATATATATTATTATTATCTAATATTATGTAAATTACTAACCAAATTGTTTAAATTTGACCAAAAAATTAAAAATAGATTAAGTTATGATTATAATTTTAATTAATTCTCATTCTAGAAGACATTGGTGAGTTTTAACATTTATATTAGATAGACCATTTGAAAAAAAACGATAGAAATATATTCATGTCACTTTCTTCTTTTTATATATTATCATGCAGTAATATTAGAATCATTATCAAAGAGCTGAAACATATTTTGTGACGTAAATGTCACAGCATTTGGCCTAAGCTTGTGAAGTATAATCCAAGTAGTTATGGCCAAGATACTCCTTTGCTCATTTTATACGCGTGTGTGTGTGTGTCCACACACACACACACACACACACACACACATATATATATATATATATATACACGGTGGAGCGGAATAATACAGAAGATGATTGACACTCCAAATACACGTTGAGTCAATTGAATTATCGACAATTTGGTCAATAATTATTCGTTGATTCACTATGAATATTGAGTAACTCTCAAATTTTATTTAAAAACAACCAAAAATGATGAACCATAATTCTAGGAAAACTAGAAATTTTAACTTATTCTTCTAAATAAAGACAAATTCCGTGAAAGCTANGCGCACACACACATACATACATGCATGCATACATACATACATACATACATACATACATACATACATACATACATACATACATACATATATATATATATATATATATATATATACACGGTGGAGCGGAATAATACAGAAGATGATTGACACTCCAAATACACGTTGAGTCAATTGAATTATCGACAATTTGGTCAATAATTATTCGTTGATTCACTATGAATATTGAGTAACTCTCAAATTTTATTTAAAAACAACCAAAAATGATGAACCATAATTCTAGGAAAACTAGAAATCTTAACTTATTCTTCTAAATAAAGACAAATTCCGTGAAAGCTAATTTAAATGAATTCCCTATCGAACCATAAATAAATAAAAAATCTATTTCCAGCTACATAATAAAAGTATCACACAACTGATTAAATGATGAAATTTGAGAACAAACCTCAAGGGCTTGTCCATGAAATCGGCTATTGACTCATTGAGTCATTTCTATCGGGAAAGTAATATTATTCACTCAATTTTGACACGATTGACTGAATCAATATATTTAATTACATCTGTATCTTAAGGAGACGACTTAACCCGTTGGCTTGGATCTTCATCTTTTTGTAACTTTTGTACAACTTCAGTTTATTTCATTCTCGTTGAGTCTATAAATTATTTTACTTTGAGATTAAGTGGCAGAATTTTTAGTTGGTCATATGTAGAATTGCTCTTTAATTACTATTCCCAAAATTTTATGGACATATGTTCACAACACATCAACTGAAGCCCACAGGTAAAGACCAGCTAAAAGCCCATAATAAAGAAGTAGATAGAGTTTCCAGCCGAGGCCCGAAAGTGTAGCATCTCCAATATATTTAAGAATTACAATTTATGTGTCCTTTAAATAGAATATTTTCGACCTATATGGCAATTATATATCTAACGAAAATCTAACTATAATGATTCTATCTATAATTCAATTTTGGGAGAGAAAAAATATTAAATTATGATGATTTATTTCATTTAGAAGAGGCTATACATTTAGACGGTTTTCTTGATAATGTCTACTTTTTCAGTTTTTATTGTCATGACGCAAGACATAGTCCTAGACGTGTTGTATTGAAAGTGAACTTTTGTAGACATTATTTGTTTTTAACTTATATGACAGTTTTTATTGTAATCAACGTTAGTATTGAAAAAGTTCTCCTTCAGGCTTTGACGCTTCAGCAAAATTCAATTTGAACCATGCTACACGAACATAGAGGATGATAAAGGGGATGACCGAACACACACACACACACACACAAAATACGGGAGGGTCGGCATTTTTAATTCAAGTGGGACCCACACGCAAATGTGAGGGTTGATCAACCTCAATGTCAAAATTTTTGGGCACTTCAACAAAATTCAATTTCTTTTTATTATTACTCAGGAATTTTGATTAGATGTCGATAAAAGTACTCGATCGAGTTTAGAGAGCTCCAAAACTATTCTTTTTCTGATTTTTCCCTCGCGGAAAAATGGGAATTTTCATATACTTCTGGCAAAAGCTCAATGCTCATCTGGCACTTCTATTTTAACCTCAAAAATAGGACTAAGACTTCCCCTCACGTGCCAGCTTCAGTTTTTTGGGCTGTCCTCCACGTGATTTAAATTTTTTTTTTTCTTTTTGCTTTAACCTACTTCTTTGCATCTATTCTTCTCTTTATTTACCAAAAAAAAGAAAAAGAAAAATCTCAACCCACCCCAACCCTCCATCTTTTCTAATTTTACGTTTTTATAGTTGAGAAAAAAAATTAATTTATTGTCCAATTATAGTTCTATTACTCTTCAACAATCCATTCACGTAGAGTGTGATACGTACACAATTTTCCTAAATAAATTGTATCGAAACTTGGTTTTATGCCCTAAACAATGGGTACTTGCAAGATTCACTGATTCAATTAACCTCAATATCGTCTAGACGAATTCTATGTACAATGATGTGAGTACAAAAGAGGCAGATATACTCACGAGTCACGAGAGAACCTTAATAGATATTTCCACAATGATTTTAAGCAGCCTTTGTAAAAATTTTATCCCTTTCTTCCTTTCATTATTATCTCTTTTTTCTTTCAATTTAGTCCCTTGTGGGAGTTAATGGCTCGTGACCATAGATTTGTAGGTGCAATGTTGTCATGTGAATCAAAAGATAAAGTGCCTATAGATAGCAATCATGCCTTCGTGACCAAAAGCAATCAAATATCATTCTGGTTTTCCATTTTTTTTTTCTTTTTTTTTTTCATTTGTTTGATTAGGTAAAAAAGCATTTAAAGAAATATAATTTACTTCCTTTTGTATTTGGCCCGACTCAATACAATATAAGAGCTCAAAAATTTAAAATTTGACCCGTAACTAAAAGTTTGAAGTAGTTATCGCACAGATGTTCTTAAATGAGTCACTCGTAACATTTATATATCAAATACCACAATAAACATCTTACGGTTTGTATCACATTTTTTAATAAGATTATTTTTTAAGATAGAATTTTAAAGCTGAATCACGCAAGTCATTTGAGACAAACGGTGAAGTTATGTTTCTTGTAAAAAAAAAAAATCAAATTATTAACAAATCGTTTGGTTAGTCAATAACATCAGAATTAATTATCTTAATTTACAATCTTAGAAGGATTTCAACGGCATAATCTCATAACTCACCGGTGAAATTCAGTCCTTAAGCAATCTAATGAGGAGTTCAAATGGCTTTTGATATAATTATCAATTAATCATTTACTTATATTTGAAATTAGAAAAATAATGGAGGAGCAATTTGCTTCTAATAAATTCAAAGTCGGTTACTTATATTAGTTCATTTGACACAACTACGAGAAGGTTTAATACAACTAAATCCTGATTATAATAAACATTCACCTTCTTATGGCTAGAGTCGGTTACTTATATTAGTTCATTTGCCACTAGAATCGCGTAATTTTAGTAATATATGAGCTCGTTTGGTACCGATTAAAATCCAATTAAAATTAAAAATATAGCAGTTATTGGGTCTCACCCATCTAATAAAAGTCAACAATAACGGCTATATTTTCAATTTTAATCCGATTTTAATCTCTACCAAACACCTTCATAATATTCAAATTATTGAATAGTTTTGTAAACCAAGTAATTATTACCCTCTTTAATGTCGTTGAAGATTTAAATAATTAATGACTTAGGACCCATTTAACACGGATTCTATTTCGGGTGGTCATATTCACACCACCATTTTTTTTTTTTTTTTATTATAAATACACTACATTTTAATTACATCAAATGTCATTAACATTTATTCATTATTACATTTATATCCTTAACTTCTTTTCTTTATTGCATTCTTATTTTTAACATTTCCCTGATTAAAAAATTCTTGTTTTTAATCATGATTTTCGTCCAAATATATTGTTAACATGCTTTAAAATGAGGTTCAAATGTTTAATTGTATTTTTACACTATTATTTGTCTTGTTTATTTAAAAATACAAAGACCCAATGAGTCTTTTTAACTTCATCTTAAAGAAAATTTTGGAGAGAAACATAATCAGCCATATTTGGTACATATTAGAATTTTCATTTTCATTATTCTACTTATTTTTAACCACACATTCTTTCATAAAATAATTTTACACGTAAACCCAAAACTTTTCCTACTTTTTAACCCCACATTATTCAAAAAATCACTATTCCAAAAAACATTTTCCTCGATAAAGAAAT
>CAIGRL010278232.1:0-11435 GCA_903798325.1 Fraxinus xanthoxyloides
ATTGATGGAGAATGCGTGGTTGAAAAAGAAGGAAAAGTTATTGATGTGATGAAAAATATTATTTTATTGAAAAATGTGTGGTTGAAAATGAGTAGAAGAATGAGAATGAGAATTTTAATGTGTACCAAACAGGAGCTTATAAGTAATTTTCTTACATATAAGTTAGTATTTAACTTAAAAATGTAAATAAAATTAAACTCATGTTTGGTACCCATTCTTTCAGAATACATTGTTTCAAAACTCATTTTCAGCCATATATTATTTAATAAAATAATATTTTTTTATTACACCAATAACTTTTTATTACTTTTTAACTACATATTTCTCATCGTGTCACTATTTAAAATACATTCTCTCAATAATATCCATCAAACACACCATAAATATTTACTTAAAATTCAAATAAAGTTAAATATTTACTTAAAATTTTAAGTTAATATTTTTTACTTAAACTTTACGATCATAAGTTAATTACACTTTCAAGTGATTTTAAATGATTTTTTTACTTAGAAGTAACTTTTTATAGTTTATGAGTACTTTTTTTATCTTATTAGTAATATATTTATTTTTAAAAAAAATTACATACAAATGATTTTTTTCTTAGAAATAATCTTTTGTATTATTATGTAATTTTTTCTTATTTTATAAGTAATATTTTTACTTATAAGTATTTTTGCTTTATAAATGGTTTTTAGTTAATATTTTTTTTTTTACAAATTAGTTTTAAGAAAATATGTTGGTTTGAAATAATTGTTTTATAAAGAGTAAAATTAGAAGAAAATATAAAAATCAATCAAAACCCGTCAATTTTGTGAGTTAAAAAAATCGATCAAAATTACACTACACGAATTTTAGATGGTTTTTAAACCATTCAAAATCGATGTCTAAAAAAATTAACAAATATTGATTTTTTCAACTCTTTTATAAACGGCGTCACCTAAGAGGTTTTTTTTATCAGTTTTGGGTGGCATCGACAAGTTGAACAATGCTAGTTAGTTTTTTGGCATCGATAAACCATCCAAAATCTATATAATGTAACTTTAACATATTCACTCGTTCCACTAAATTGATGGGTTTTAACAAATTTTTATAATCTTTTCTAATTTTACCTTTTATGAAATAATTATTTTCGATCAACATATTTTCTTTGAAACCAACTTCAAAATAAAAATATATTGACTAAAAATTATTTATAAACAAAAAAAATTACATTTTAGTTATAAAAAATTACTTATAAGTAATATATCATTTATAACATTAAAAAAATACTTATAGATAAAAAACATCTTTTATATAAAAAAATGTTTCAAAAAAAACTGCTGATAAGACGAAAATTCACCTATAAAGCCCCTGTTTGGCATGATTAAATCAGATTTTTAGAAATTTTTTTATTAAAATTGATGAAAAATGTGATTAAAGAGTTGTAAGACCCATAAAATATGTAATTGAGATTAATTTTTGATTTTGACTTAAATTAAATTCTAGATTTTAATTGGTACCAAAAGGGGCTACATATAAAAAGCAACTTATAAATTGAAAAAAAAAAGAAAAAAACTCCCTTAAAATTATTGAAAAGTATTAAATTTACTTATAATTGTAAATTTACTAAATAAGTAAAAAATACTAACTTGAAATTTTAAGACCTAGTTTGGACTTCATTAAAATCAGATTTTGGGAAAAAATATATTTTCAGATAGTAATTTTTTGAAAAATACGTTGTTAACAAATAAGGATAGATTTTGTATTTACGTATAATATTATTTTATTAAAAAATATGTTTTTGAAATGAGAAAAATGCATTTTAAATAAAATGAAGTCAAAGCATGAGCTAAGTAGATATTTAACTTTATTTAACTTTTAAGTTAAATATTAACTTATATGTAAAAAAATCACATATAAGTAAAATATTTCTTACGAGTAAAAAATTTATATAAAAATGTATAAACTGAAAAATCTCACTAAAGAGCGTATATGGAATTTTATTCTTTTAAAAAAAATTTAGAACCAACTGATAACAAACTCTCAAACATATGTTGTACATATTTAAAAATCACTGCTAAAATTATTGAAAATCGATTTGGTCATAAACTCTAAAAAACGGTACTTTAAAAAACTCTCATATTCGGTATCCCAAAACTCCTAAACAGGCCCTCGCCTAAAGGGAGATATATTTTTCTGTCATTTTTCTTTTTCATTTTTTTCTTAATTAATGAGGGAAAAAATGCATAGTTTGTTCTGTTTCCCTTTTTTGTATTTTTTAGGGGCTTGTTTTGGAAATGATTTGGAAATATTTTATAAATGATTTAATTTATAAATAAATAGAAACGAACGATAGATAATTGGATAATACTTGTGAAAAATAAAGTATAAAATGAGTGAATGATAAGTGAATAATATTTTATTGATGTATTGAAATGTGTACTTGAAATATAGAGCTTGATCGTTATAAATTATGTATAAATTCCGCCAAACGAAGGCTAGGATGTGTTTATGGATAAGCTCCATATTGTGAAACAATTGCGATTTCAATAACATGTTGACTATAATCATAATTGCTCGTAGTTGCTATTGAACAACAGGGCTTAATGGGAGAATGTTGATCATATCGTGGTGGCAGCACTCCTTAGTGCAACAAAGACTAGATCTTTTATGGGAAGACCGTGGTTGCACCTTACCACGATGCTAAATTTAGCCATTTCTGAATTGGCGTTGATGTTTTCATTCTTTCTTACGTAACATCAACGATCTCGTAGCCCACTAAATACATGGAAGTTCGCAAACTCCACTTTCGGTGTCTTCCATCATAAAAAATAAAGCAACTTTTCTTTTGTGACTTAAAACAATCAACAAGTGTTTGGCTATCGTTTGTGGATTGTTTATAATCGGTAAAATCACTTTTCATTCATATATTCACATGACTCACAATTATTACCCATTTACATATCATTCATTTTAATCTCACTAGTTGACATTGAACATGTGTTACATATTATTATGAAATGTTTTATATATGTTGTAAAAGTAATATTTGAATATGCGTAATTGTTAAATAATTTAGAATTAATAACATGGAATATACAATACAATGAATGTTAAACCATTTATTTAAATTCCAATTAAGTAAAATTGGAAGGTAATTAGCATACATGGACATAAATAATGAAATGTATTATTAAATGCGACATTGAAATGCATGTATGAAGATGAATATTAGTTCAGTGAATGTGAATGTTAACTAATTGAGAGTTAATACTGAAAAATTCACACGTTAATGAAAGCACACGGGTGAAATAAAATTTGTCAAATTAACATGTACATTGACGGTAACTAAATGGCAATTACTATGATCTCACATACGATACGATACCAAAGGGTTGACATAAGAATATCGCCAATAGTCAAATTGCAAGAGAATCTCAAATTGTTGCAAAAGAACACACATCTAAGGCGACACTAGGTTGTCCAGCAAAGGTTCTCCAATACTCAAATCAGTCATGCTATTAAATTGTTGAAAACTTCGATTTGTATATATCGAGGGTATGCATTGAAAATATAAATCAATTTATAAGAGTTTGAACTACTATCCTCAATAACGTTGATCTTTTAAGATAGAATTTCAAATCTTAACATGTTATCAGAGTAACCATCTTGTGGGTGCATGTTAAGGGATAAAATATCACGTCGAATAAAGATGAAAATATAGACCAAATTATAAATAGTTGGACTACTATTCTCAATAACGTTGATCTTTTAAAATAGAATTTCAAATCTTAACATGTTATCAGAGCAACCATCTTGTGGGTGCATGTTAAGGGATAAAATATCACGTCGAATAAAAATGAAAATATAGACCAATTTATAAATAGTTGGACTACTATTCTTAATAAAGTTGACATTTTAATATGGAACCTGAAATCTTAACATAATATGAGAACTCATTAAGCTCCAACAAGCACTTCGATCCGATTAAGACTTAAAAAATATAAAAATTGAGCACACAGATTTTTAAGATTGGTCAGCTCAAATAAGTTACTATCTTGCGTGGGCATGCCAAGGGATAAAATTTCAGATCGAATAAAGATAAAATTATAGACCAATTTATAAGAGTTTGTGTTACTCCTCCTAATAAGGTTGACATTTTAAGATGAAATCCCAGATGTTAACATGCATGGTGTTTTGGAATGAACTTTTCCCACTCGAATGTCACTTTATGCCCTTGTTTGATATCTTTAAAATCTAAAAAATATTGTTTTGAATACAATTTTTTTAAGAATGCGTGGTTAAAAAGTAATGAAATTTTTTGAATTTATGTATAAAATATTTTATCGTGTGAATATATGATTGAAAACAAGTATAAAAAATATATTATATTAAAATAAAATAGGTCAATCAGGGGCTATATTGGGATTTCAAATAGATATTTTTTGGTGTGCGTGAAATATCAGTACTAACAACTATGACCTTGTTTAAGTCCTATTTTTAGAAAATTTATTTTATTTTTAATAATATATTATTCAATAAAATAATTTTATAAGTAAATCAAAAAAAAATTCTTACATTTCTTACCACTCATTCTTAAAAAAAAAAATCTAATAAAAAATGCATTATTTTCTAAAAAATGGGGCTCAAACAATAGCTTATATATATGTTATTTATAATACTTAAAGCTGTAGTTGGGTTTGAAATCGTTTTAAAGAGTGTAGTGGGGTTCTAAACATTTTCCACTATTTGGTAGAAATTAAATTTTATATTTTAATTTAAATTTAAATTAAGATCAACAATTAATTTTACCACATATTTCATAGCATCCACAACTTTTCAACTATGCATTTCATAAACTTTTATCAAAATTTACTAAAGGTTCATTTAGCATGATTTTTGTTTTTGCTTTTACTTCATGTAGAATAGTTTTTGGAGGAAGTTACCTTAAATTTTTTTCTATTTTCATTTTAACATTTTTGTAAAAATTATATTTACCCTTCTAACAAGTGGACAAGTTCATTTCCCACACCTAGTGAACTGATTTTTGGACGGAATCCATCCAAATGTTCCCATGCTGCATATTTTTGCAAATGTTAGGATAAGGGTATCGAAAATAAAGATTTGGGACCATGATGCACTTTTGGAAAAAGTGAGACCCTGGCTAAAAATTTCCAACTAGTTTCCATTCTCGCGACAAGAAAATTTTATAAGAAGATCAATAAAATTAATGAAATTCCTACAATTTAGGAAATTTCCCAAACTTTAAATAACATTTACACTAGCTTGTTTTTTTATTATTGAATAGTATTATTTTTATTTGAAAATAAATTTTAGTATATCAGTGTTGTCATTCTGGAAGGAAAAAAAAAAACGCTTTACGAAATGGTTGGAGTATTGTCTTATGCAATTTATATTTGCACAGAGGATCAACTCAGGGGTAATTCCACTTGGCGCATATAAATACAGCAATGAACGCAACATGGAAAACGTGTTTAAGGCTTGGATTAGATAGAACAATAAATAAATATTACGTCCCCTTTTCCTTTTTTAATTCTATTTACTAATCATCAAGATAATCATACACGCACTTATTGACATAAATAACTATTTCGGATACGGTTGTACTCAATGAAGGATGCTGACATTTTAAATTAGGGAGCACGATCAAACTTGTAAAAAAAGTTGAGAGAAAATTAAAACATCCGATATAATAAATGTCGATTGTCCACTCAACTATGCGCATTTGATCTCAACTTCGATTCACGATGCACTCGATTGTCCACTCAACTATGCGCTTAACTACCTCACTGATTTGCTCCCAAAATGCGATCAAAAGTGTTGTGGAATGGATGGAACTTCAAAAGAGAACGAGGTTTTATGAACTCGGTTCTTTGCTACCTTTCTCGCTTGTTTCCGTCGAATGGATAGTCCAGAAGCAGAAGGGAAGGTTTTTGCAAAATATAATGAAGCGAGTCTTTTTTACATTTGAAGGCTAAATCCTTAAACTAAGCATTCAGATACCTAAGAGAAAACGACATATTCCTTCATTCAAATTTTAAACCAAAGACCAAATATGCACATAATTTGAAATAAATGAAGTTCGTCGCATAAATGAATGCTATCGCGATATCGTCAAATTTAGACGAAAAATAATTATTGATTTTGATTTAAATTATTATCAACTTTTTTTATCAATACTAAACGAGTGTTTATTTAGCTTACAAGAAATAGATAAATAAAAAAAAGGGAAAATTGTAGCAACGGTACCAAACCTTTCACATTTTTGCAGACTTTTTCCAAACCTTTCATTTGTGTCAACCACGGTACCAAACATTTAAACAATTCGCACCCGGAGTCCAAATTGATAGAAACCGTTAGTTTGACTGTCAGTTGACCAAAAATTAAAAATCTGACCAATTGTTGACTAAATCTTAAAGAGCAAAATGGTAACTTTCCTTTTTTTCATATAAAAAACTAAAATCAAATAATTAAATCAAACTATCCCCATCATCTTCCCCGCCCCGCCCCGTCCCATCCAAATCTCTACCCCTACCTCGAAATCCAACCCTGGCTACCCATCGTTGCCTAAATCCGCCTACCGCCGTCGAATCAACAACTTCTACTACCTCTGCTACCCTCTTCTTCACTGTCAAATGGAACCCAAATGAGAAATCAAAATCAAAATCGAAGCCACCACCACCTCGCCTCAATGTCGAAGCCATTATCACCTCCAGTTGCAATGGCAAGCTACTCCCATCTACATATAAAAATAACTCAAGTTATGACCATCTACCATTCTCGAGTTCATTTGCGACTGCCATTCCGCTATAAATGGCAAGGCATTTTTTTTCCTGATTTTCAAATTTTCCTTCGAATTTTGTGTGGCAATTAGGCGCCAGAGCTTAGAGAAATTGCAACAATATGAGCGCTCTTCAGGTGGCGGCTGCTCGTGGTCTAATAACCAGTCTACACTAATGGTGATGGAAGCTGAGGCCATTGAGAAAGCTAGGACCAAGAAACAGATTTTGGCTGGAAGAGAGTTTGGACTAAGAAATCTTGAGAACTAGTTCTGCTTATGCTGCAAATGCCTAAGAAAGTAATTCATTTGCTGATTTTGCAATTGCTGCTGCTAGAGTTGGAATGGTCCTAGATTTGATGGATTTGGGATAGAATAAGGAGATTTAGCTCAACTCCACTATCAGTTTGGTGGATGTTCTCTGAGTTTGTAGTAGAAGTGTTTGGTGGTTGTGGTTTGCAGGAGGGGGTGGGCATGTAGTGGTGGTTCTTTCCCCAAATCTAGCTTGCCATTGTAGTTGGAGGTGGCCCTCGTCTCCAGATCTGAAATGCATTCGGTCTCCTTGTTGGCTTGATGATGATGGTGGTTTGGTGGTTCCGCACGCCTGAACTTATTTAGTTTTTGATTTCTACATATTCATTGAGGCTAGGGAGTGGTGGCTGTAAATTTAGTGGTTGTGACAACTGTAAACGACGACAATGGGTAGAATAATTTTGGTTTTAGGGAGAGGATGGGGTTTGGATGGGAATGAGGGTAGTTATGGAAGTTGGACGGTGGCGGAGGTCGGTTTGATGGTGGCGACAGTTTTGGTTTTGGGTGGGGTGAGGTGAGGTGAGGTGGTTGGAGAAGATAATGTGGTTTTTGATTTACTTATTTGGTTTTAGTTTTTTTTCATATGAAAAAAGGGAAAATTACTATTTCATCCTTTAAAAATTAGTCAACAAATTGGTTAGATTTTTAATTTTTAGTCAACTAACGATCAAACTAACGGTTTTTGTCAATTTGAACTTCGGGTGCGAATTGTTTAAAGGTTTGGTACCGTTGGTGGCACAAATGAAATATTTGGATAAAGTTTGCAAAAATGTGAAATACTTGATACTGTGGCTGCAATCTTCTAATAAAAAAATGGTTTTTGTTTCAATATTTTCATAAGTTACTTCTAATTTCTTTTTAAGCTTAACCAAGTTAAAAGTCTCAAACCAATTTATCTTACTTTCCCTTTTTCCTATTCTAATAAATGATCCTCCATGAATTTAAGCCACTGTTTGGTACACATTAAAATTTTCATTTTTATTTTTCTACTTATTTTCAACCACCCGTTCTTCAATAAAATAATATGTTTCATCACATCAATAACTTTTTCTTATTTTTCAACCACACATTCTCCTCAATCTATTATTCCAGAATACATTGTGGCTCAAACACACCATAAGTTACCAACTTTTCTTTTATCTCTTCACTATTTAATTCCCTTCAACACTTTGCTCGCCCACGATCGAAACATAGGTGCTTGTCAAAGCTTCAGTCAAGAATTGAAGTCCACGCATGACATGAATAATCATAAATGGATTTGGGGGGACTATTGTTATGTTTCGCTACTTAGGTTTCCACCCACCAAAACTCATATAAAAAGACAATTCTGAGGCCCACTCCTGCAGAAGCATCATCTATAGAATACGAGGCACTGGGGATAAAATTCAAGCCCCGACTCAATCCGAGGTGGACAATCCGAGGCCTTGAAGGTAAAGTCCGAGGTTCGTTACTCAATCTGAGGTGGACATTCTGATGCCCTGGAGTAAAGTCTGAGGTTTGTTACTCAATTCGAGGGGGACATTTCGAGGCCTTGAGTAAATTCTAAGGCCCTGAGTAAATTATGAGGCCCCAGGGTAAAGTCTGAGGCCCGTTACTAATCTGAAGAGGCCCAGGTCCGAGGCTTCCAGTACTACCACGTGGCCATCTTAACTAAGTTATGGGACCCAATCTAATTGAACTGCCTAGCCCCTTTTTTGTAGAACGAGGCCGTTCAATTCTGAGGCTCTACTATCTCTGAGGCACTTCCCTGGATCCGAGGCTCTTCAACTAGTGACTGCCCACGTACGAAAATTAAGTTCATGATGAAGATCTCATTTAAATGATTGATGTGACCATTGTAAAAAAGTGTATTTGTGTCTTGTCTTGGCAATGTAAGAGGATTTAATACTTTGAAAAGTTAGGAAGGTCAATTTGATGGCTATGACTTGATGCTTCGGCCGAGGAGATGAGGTCACATGTAATTTGATCCAATGGTCAACATCCCATTTGTAACACTATAAATACCCCCACCATGTAACAACTAAAGACTAATGCAACTCTAAATACTCGAAGCAACACATTTTACTCTCTCGTTCAATTATGTTACAATTACACATCTTGTTCTTATCGATTGATTATTATACAATCTTATCCCGGAAATCTTATCGGAAACGTATCTTGTTATTGAGTTCCTCCCATGTCCAAATATTGGAGTGATCTCGGCCATTGATCTACATAAACGTGATGGACCTAGCTGACGTATGCACGAGTGGATCCGACATATATTGAGTTTGTTTTTTGAGGTCAACAATATGCATACTTAAACCAATTAAAAATTTCAATGTTCGCATCAAAAAAAGAACTATGAAGTCTTAAAGAAAGACAAACTAACATTCTTTTAAAATTAAACATAATTTACATAACTAATAAGAACTAGAAACTCTTTAGATGGGACTAATTACACAATGAAGCACGTTTCTCCCTTCGTATCTTCCGCAATCCACGTAATTCCCATTTCCTTGACCATAATATCACTCAGTGCACCTTTTGGTCATACATATGTATACATATATATAAAGTGATAGGAAATAATTTAACATTTCACTTAAATCAATATAGGCAAATTCATGATTCCGAAAGAATATCTTGAGATTGTAGAAATCGGTTATGACCATAAATAAATATATTTGTTCATAACTTCAAAAATTACAACACACATCACAAGCATACATATATTGAACGAAAATGGTACACTTAGCACCACCTACCTTGATTTCTTAGAATATAAAGGAACAAAACGTGTAGAAACTTTTTTCCTTCATACCCTTTTTATTCCTTTGAGCTCAATATAGCTAAAAAGAGATTTTTTAGAGAAAAGAAAAAGAAACAAATTCGGATTTGAGGAGAAGTGTGGAAAAAGGTGATTTCCCCTTTTTGTAATCTCCATTTTTTGTGAAAAACTAAATGAGAGAGTTATATAACCATTAACCTCGTTAAATTGAATATTTAAGTAGGAATTTAATGTGTTTAAGTCGATGAAAAAATAATTCTTGTTAAACATTTTATGAAATATTTACAGGATAAAAAATGAAGGAAAATAAATTATTTATGCGACTTATAACATATTCCTAAGAATACCCACTAATAAAACAATTATTCTATCCAATTAGCTTGATATAATTGTTTTTAATGTGCAAAATAAGAAGTTTTTAACTCCAAATCGTTTTTATAAGAATAATTTATAGAAACTTCTTATAATTGTTTTTAACGTGCAAATGAGAAGTTTTTGACTCCAAAACGTTTGTATAAAAACATCTGCATGGTGATTTGAACTCGGATTACCATGTGAAATACCATATAGATGACCATATTGTAGCAATCTTGTTATTAAGTAAATCTTCGTGATCGAATTTATTAAAACTCAATGTCTTAAATTCTTGAGCTTTTAAATAACTTACGACTTGGACTTTCATTACCTTAAACGAGCCGAACCTTCATAACTTAAGATATAAAATTCAGGATTTTACAGTTAGGATTTGAAAAATTATAACACACATTCATAATCTTGCCACGCAAGAAAAGAGAAACCATATTCTTTATTTTTGTTCCATCATGTTGATTACTGTTGGAGATTGAATAATTGAAAAGTTGTGGTATGTGAAGATCGTGATTGTTCAATTTTTTTAGATCAAAAAACGAGTTCGCAAAATTTAGCAAATGTATAATTCTTATCGTAATTTTTATCTAAATGCAAAGAAGATTTTTGATGAGAAATGAAATTAATTTAAATTTTGTTGTGTATGTATAAATAAGTTCCCAACAAAAAGTGCTTAATCACAAATCACGCTAACGTGATAATCGAGATATCACGAATGGTATGAATCCTCTTTAGCCTTCCAGCATAAAGCTAGACCCGCCCGACGTAAAGAAGTTTCTCTAATTTCAAAAAGTCAAGCCACCATTCTTTGTGAGATGAGCATGTAAAAAGCAATCCTTACAGGTGCAGCACCTGATTGGTAATTTTTTCTATTTTTTGATCGATTACAAGTCAAATCTCGACGAGCGTGCATATGTAAGAATTCTGTCGAAAAGAATCTTGCAAAAGCAGCGTTGTAACGGTTGATCATTTCATAATGGATCTTGTTACATGTACATAAATATTTACATAATGGATTACATAATGTCACATGACATTTTACCATTTGTGAGTTTAAAACAAAATCAACTTTTTCATCCAATCTTTTTCATACACATCGTATTATATAATTCATTGTGTATATTTATTATATACAAATAGCAAAATCCTTTCATAATTATCTCTGCAATTATTCATCAGAGTATTCAAAATCCCCTTTACTTTAAAAGA
>CAIGRL010278250.1:0-11453 GCA_903798325.1 Fraxinus xanthoxyloides
TTTTATGTTAAAATTTGGTAAAAATGACGTTCAACGCAAATCATGTGAAAAGGTAGGGACGCTCTGCGCCAAAAAACGAAGGGTATTGATGTTTTTCACAAAAACCTCCAAAGGTAGGGACGTTTTGCGCCAATTACCCCAAATGCATTTATAATCATACATGAAGTTTCAAAAAATAAAAAGTTTCCAAATGTCAATAAGTCAATAAATGTTTTTTAAAATATGTATTTTGAATGTTTTATTACGAAATGTGTGTCTATATCATGAAAGACGTGAGTGAGAAATGTAAAGTGGGGGACTGACTCACCCAACCAATGTTCAATGATAACGTTAACGTTAATCGTCTTGTAGTACTATCGGTAGGACTCGATCGTATTTCAAATAATAATTGTTTACTGCATTCTGATTAGTTAGACATACACGAAGTGAGCCCACGAAGTCAGTGTTAAATTTTTAAAGAAATGAAAGAAAATGATATACACAATAAAAAATACTTTATATTTTGAAGTAATTCATATGCATACCATAAGATGCATCATATATATGAGGTTTGCTTATTGAGCATTAGCTCATCTCACGTTATCCATTTTCATTTTCAGATGACGAAGGCAAGATAATACAAAGTAATGACTTGTTGGTGACACCGACTTAGTACTGTCATATTTAAATGTTGGATTCGATTTTGTAATTAAATTTAAAATTCGATTTAATTGTTCTATATTTTGTTGATCACAAATTATTTTAAAATAATAAATCATTGATATTTATTACGCCAAGAAAGAAAATCTAATCGTTTTCCGTATTTATCATTTTAAAAAGAGAATGAAGTCAGAGGTGGGCAAAACTCGACCGAATCCGTCAAAACTGAACCAACCCAACAGGTTTGGATCGATTTTTTTGTTATTTTTACACGGGTTGGGTGAGTTGATTGTGATGTGGGTTGGGTTGAGTTAGGTTATGGGTTATTTCATGAAAATCGAATAAATCCGTCAAACCTAACTGACTATATTTATGAACTTTACAAGTGTTGTGATATTGTTTGGACGAATACATATTCGATACAAAAATATTTTAATTGTCAAAAATATTTCTGGCTTCATATAATTTAATACCAATCTATCCATGTAACATTTCGAGCATGAAGTGCCAAAATAATTCAGATTTTTTGGTCATTGCAACTATAGAGATCTAATATTATATAAGTCATGAGTCAATTATAAATCTGATACAACTCGACCCGTATACTTTAATATTTGTTGACAAGTTATCCTAAACCGACCAACCTAATACAACCCGGTCGATACTCGATTGGGTTGAGTTTCAATCTTTACATGAGTTGGGTTAAATTATGATCAAACCGATCATGTTAGGTTGAAGCAAAAACCAACCCAACCCATGCCCACTCCTAAATGAAGTGATAGTACTTTCAGATCTAGGTATCCAGGTTTAGGGGTGTTACATTACGTGGGTGTCAAACGTTCGAATAGATATTTTCATATAGTAACAAGAGAGCATTTTTAAAGATTGGGAACATTAGTAAAATAAATGATAGGTTACGGGCATTAGTGCTACACTTACGAAATGTTGAGGTCCTTGTGTGGAATTTACCCATTACTTAATTAGAGTGTGTTTGATGAATATTATTTTGGAAGAATGTATTTTGGAATAGTAAATTGATGGAGAATTAGTGGTTGACAAAAAAAGAAAAGTTATTGATGTGATGGAAAATATTATATTATTGAAGAATGTGTGGTTGAAAATGAGTAGAAGAATGAGAATGAAAAATTTAATGTGGGCAAATAAGTGCTTAATTTAAATTTAGAAATTGAGAAATAAATTTCGGCACATAAAATAATAATAATAATAAAATTCTCCGATTATAAAAAGTGGAAAGAGAATCAGAAGGGCAAAACCGTCCTCGAGAAGTTGGCGTGCATCAATGGCATAAAGCTTCTCGAAAAAGTACATTTCTTTTCCCAGTTTTCTCCGATCCACTCTGCCAACACCTACACACACGGACCCTACTGATCTACTCAACGCCTCAACTGGGCAGCCCCTACGCCATCCCTCTCTTCTTCCCAACTCTCAGCACTCGCGCACGCACACCGATACTTCTCTCTCTTCTGCTGGATACAGAAAAAGCAGAGCGACAACTTCTTCAGTATATTCAGTCCCCCGTCAGTACTACACATACGAACAGATAAAGATACACACATACACACTAACGAGTGTATGGAAAGAAAAGGGCGGGTGGGATCTTGAGATTTGTGAGTTAAAGAAGAGATCTTGAAAAATCAGTAGGAGTTAAAGCAAAGACGGCTGGGTGTAATTACGGGGTAGTTGTGAAATAATGTTCCACAATAATGGCAATGTATGTATCATCGTCATCAATGTGATATATTTTCACAACTAGCCGTTAATGTTCGTGAGAAAAGCAAATTAGGAGGAAAAATAAAGGCATTGAAATTTTTCTGGGTTTTGTTGGCTCGAGAGTTGAGGCAATTTTTCAGCTGATGTGTTTGTTTTCTTATGTTTGGTTTGCAGTTCTATGATCGTATATTCTTATATGCATTCTAGTGAGAATAAAAATGAGTGGCGAATAGATAAAGTTTGGCGCTTTTGTCCCTTTTCTGCAGTGAAGGAGTTTCAGTTTTCCGAGAAATTGCAGCTGCACGGGCCTGTTCATTAGTTATTTGTGTTTCTTGAGTGAGATTTGGGGGAGTGCAAGTTCTTCTGTGGGAGTGAAGAGGCCGTCTTTAGAAACAAGAAAATGAAGTTTATGAAGTTGGGATCAAAGCCTGATGCATTTCAAGCTGAAGGGAGCTGTGTGAGGTAAGTTTGATGCCCTCATTTTCTGTTTTTCTTTAGAAATTCCTCTTCTTTTTTTGCTAGAATTTAGGATACATATGTTTAGTATATGAAGTTTTGAATCAAATATTGTTGTAATGAACTTTTTGTTATATCCATGTTTGTCATCTCATCATATATACAAATACAAGTGTATGTATCCACTCAAGAATATGTTATTGAATATTGTTAAGTTTCAGCTTGAATAGTAATAAGATATCATCTTTGAATTTCGAAATATACAAGGTGTGACCTTCATGGGATTTTGATGTCATTTGATTTGAATTATTTTACTTCTCATTTTTGTTTTGAACGAACTTTTTAGGAATTGTATTTTTTTCCTCCACATGCATAGGCATCCACTCAGGTTTGATCAGGGAAGCTGATTGGATACAAATTTATAGATCATTTATAAATTCAATAATAGTCAATCGTTAATTTTACCAACACATTCGTTACTGCTAAACTTTGAGCTGACAATTGTTTTACAACATTGGACAAGACAGAACACGGGAATGAACAAGATCTAGATTACAGCTTTTTTTTCCTTAATACTATTGAGTGCTATTCAATTGTCAATACCAAAAATGCTATGAATGTCAAAATATACTAGCTCAACTTCTTCTGGATTGGATTATTCTATTTCAGTTTCTTTTGTACGTGCGTGAGAGAGAGAGAGAGAGAGAGAGAGAGAGAGAGAGAGAGAGANGAGAGAGAGAGAGAGAGAGAGAGAGAGAGAGAGAGAGAGAGAGAGAGAGAGAGAGAGAGAGAGAGAGAGAGAGAGAGAGAGAGAGAGAGAGAGAGAGAGAGAGAGAGAGAGAGAGAGAGAGAGAGAGAGAGAGAGAGAGAGAGAGAGAGAGAGAGAGAGAGAGAGAGAGAGAGAGAGAGAGAGAGAGAGAGAGAGAGAGAGAGAGAGAGAGAGAGAGAGAGAGAGAGAGAGAGAGAGAGAGAGAGAGAGAGAGAGAGATTGTTTAAAGAAATTTGGGGCTGGGTAGTATGGGCAACCTAAAAGGTGGTCCAGGTGACTGTTGATGACACTTTAGTAAAGTTGTATATAATGGGCCCTTGTGGACCAAATCTTTAATTATTTTTCCTCCATATCCTTCATGAAATGTGTAAAGTGATTCCTTTGCCTATTGAATATGCTATATCCAACTAAAGGGCTCAGTGGAAACTGTAAAGTGTAAGCACAAGCTTGGACTTGTGACTTTGTACATGGATTGCATTGAAGTGAAAAAGCAACTTTTATGGCTTATGCCTTATGGTTTGATTATTGCCTTCTTTGTTTGGTTAATTAGTAGTAGTGTCTTTTTCGTGGTCCCTTCGTGTATTGGCTTATTGATTTTTTTTTTTTTTTATTAAACACATTGTTTACCTTGTGATTGAATCATTAGCTGAAAAGAGGATAAATAATTAATTTTGCATGTTGATATAAGTTTGTTGCTTTTGTGTTTTTAAAGAGGATTATTTCAACTTTAAGGTAGTAACAGTGAAAGAACACAACTGGCTTGAACACTTTTTAAACCCAAAGATCCTTACCTTTTGGGAATACATATCTCTAACTATGGCGATTCAGGGGTCGGGACTACTATTTGTCTATGATCGAACAACCACTGCACAATAGCTCTGACAGAGCATGTATTGCAAATTTTCTGAATTGGCTCTACTATTTTGTATATAAATTTCTCTGAGATTTGCATCAGTTTTGTCGAATTTCCCATTCACTTAAGCACTGAATCTAGTTTTTAATCATCAAAACTGAAAGAATTAGCACAGGAAGAGAGTTACTTTTGAAGTAATTTACTCATCTGATAATCTAGTAGTTGATGCCAGTGAATGTGTCATCCTTGGTCAAGCTAACCCAAACTGTATTTATTTCACTTGTTAGTCCTTTGATGGTTATTACTTCAAGGGTGGTGTATATGAACATTTTACCATAGTAATCTTTTAATCAAACGAATCTCAAGAGTTCTTTAGGATAGAAATGTGTAATTTCATTAGTGATCACATGGATGCTAATTTTCACAAAAATTAAGTTACAGTTTGGTTGCATGTGTTACTGTTGCTAAAAGTCATTTGTCTTGTGGCAGGTACGTGTCATCTGACCTGGCAACAGATGTTATTGTAATTGTTGGTGAAGTTAAGTTTCATCTTCACAAGGTAACTGCTATCAAACTATTCGTGTAGCGACCAAGTTCAACTCAAATTATTTCGTTTATCAACATTTCTAAACTTTTCTAGATATTATCCCTGGTTAAGGAACTACACATTTGTGCTTTTCTGTGTAACTACCATATTCATTGACCATCTTGAATTGTCACATAAATTTCCTTTTGGTGCATAATTTTGATAATTTTTTTTTCTAGGTTCTCTAAATATGATTAATTTAGTTTAATTAATTAGATTAAATTGTTTGTCGCTTTCTTTCTGTTTTTTCTTTTGTGGGGGTTATTAATATAATTTACAATAGTACTTCTACCTAATCTCATTTGCATACACATTGCTTTTACTTTTCAATTCGCCTCTTGCTCTATGATATATGGTATTGATTTGTGTTTACAGTTTCCTCTCTTGTCCAAGAGCAATCTCTTACAAAAGCTTGTTTCGAGAGCCAGCGAGGAGAGTTCTAATGAAATTAAGTTGGTCGATTTTCCTGGTGGACCAAAAGCATTTGAAATGTGTGCTAAATTCTGTTATGGAATGACAGTTACTCTTAATCCCTACAATGTTGTAGCCGCACGTTGTGCTGCAGAGTATCTTGAGATGATTGAAGATGTTGAGAGAGGAAATCTGATTTTCAAGATTGAGGTATTTCTCAACTCGAGTATTTTGCGAAGCTGGAAAGATTCCATTATTGTTCTGCAGACTAGCAAATCTCTTCTTCCATGGTCTGAGAATCTAAAGGTGGTAGCAAGATGCATAGATTCTGTAGCATCAAAAACCTTGGTTGATCCCTCGAAAGTTACCTGGTCCTATACCTATAATAAGAAATTAGCAACTTCAGACAAGATAATTGAGAATGCCATGATGTTTCCAGAGAAATTGGATTCCATTCCAAAAGATTGGTGGGTCGAAGATATATGTGAACTAGACATTGATCTGTACAAGCGGGTTATGATTGCTGTGAAATCGAAAGGTAGAATGGATGGGAATGTTATTGGGGAGGCACTGAAGACTTATGCAGTAAGATGGTTGCCGGATTCAATTGAATATTTGGCATCTGAAGTTTACAACAAGGGAAACAAATCTTTGGTTGAAACTATAATTTGCTTATTACCTCCGGACAAGGGAATTAGCTGTTCTTGTAGTTTCTTGCTCAAATTACTGAAAGTTGCTATTCTAGTCGGAGCAGATGATTTGTCTAGGGAAGATCTGATTGAGAGTATCAGCTTGAAATTGGATGAGGCTTCTATCAATGATCTGTTGATCCCAGCAAGATCTCCCCAGATGACCATTTATGATGTTGAACTTGTCCAGTCTCTCGTGGATCGATTTGTGACTCATTGGAAACGTAATGCCGATTCTAATATTGGCGAGAAGAATAAAATGAAAGAGAATGACTTCGTTTTAGGGCGTGGTTCCTGGTTGAACGTTGGAAAAGTTGTTGATGGTTATCTTGCAGAAATTGCTCGTGATATAAATCTCACCGCCTCTAGTTTTATTGAGCTATCACAGTCGATCCCTGAGTCGGCTAGACCAATTCATGATGGAATATACAGTGCCATTGATGTCTATTTGAAGGTAGGGACCTCCTTCTCCTTGGCATATATTCTCTATTCTAGTAGCTTTATGGGAATTGCAATAATTGTTGCTTTTTATATGTATGATATCGATTCACACGCGCTTATTAGGACATTTTATACAAAATGTTGGATACGTTTGGAAAGTTAATGACCAGATCTTAGTTTCTTTTCCTTCTAAAGACTGTCAAGTACTATTCATCCTAAACTGGCCATTCGATCACATATTTGACTATTTAGTTATAGGTAATAAGTTTTAGTAGATGTACTAAGCTGGTTCTGCAATTTTGACTTTATTTGCAAATGTTTTTGATCTAGTGTATCTTTGGTGGCCAAAAAGAAGTGTTTAAAGATTTGTTTTGTTGCTTACTATTGCAGGAGCATCCTAATCTTACAAAAGCAGAGAGGAAGAAATTGTGCGGCCTTGTGGACATTAAGAAATTGAGTACGGATGCATCAATGCATGCAGTACAAAATGAAAAGCTACCTCTTCGCATTGTCGTTCAAATTTTATTTTTCGAGCAGGTCAAGTCAGCTGCTGGAATCCATGCCGTAAACAACAGTACTGATGCATTTGATACTCCGAGAACCACCGAGGTGAATCTGGATGAAATAGCGCCAGAACCCTGTCAATCCCTGAGGAAACAGATGGACAATATGAAAATAAAAGACGGTGAATTGCTGAAAAATGGAAAGTTCACGAAAATGGGTAGCAGTAACAGAGATCCCATGAAACTGCTACCATCTCGGTCGAGGAGAATTTTCGATAAGCTATGGATTGTGGGAAAAGGACATGGAAATGGAGAGAATAGAAGTTCTGATACTTCAGGGAGTTCTCAAAGCCCTACTTCAATGATTCAAGTGGAGACCAAATCCACTTCAAGACACAGAAGATACTCTATTTCTTAGAGGATTATGTTAAGGTTTATTTGAAATAGATCAAGGAAAATTGAATCACTGAAATGTAAAGTGGTAGTAATTCTATTACAGTAGATAAAGTTGTTTTTATGTTGTTTCTTTCATCTGATGGTTATTGCGTTATGACTTGTATTTGTGTATCTATTTGATTTACTTTACAAGGATCTTCATTTGCATTGAGAAAGAATATGTTCAATTTCTTTTCCAAATCCTGTCGCATCTACACAATATCTTCTCACATGCCACAAATTACGTATGAAGAAAAAGATTTTTACACTTTTAACTTCAACATTTGTTTCTTGACACCGAGTTCCTAGTAACTTTCACGAATTGGTGCAAAATTGTCCAAAATAATCACTATAATCTAAGATTTTGAGGTTGTTAAAGGACCTATATGTTGTTTCGATCAGAATTCAGTTGAGTTCTTGGTCTACGATTACCCTTGAATGTATATAACAAAACTCATATCAGAGTAGACTGAAAACTAATAAAGGTTTGGGGTTAAAAATTGAATCTGAAGAAAAATGATATTTTATAGAACATGGCTCAAACAGGGACAAATTACATAGTTTATCATTGGCATCTCAGTTATACGGTTATCGTATTTTTTTGATCTTTGACTATTTAACTTGTGGATGGATGTATTACGAAAATATCCAGTATGTAATTCAAGATTCCAGCGTCGGCAGATAAGAAGGATTTGTCCTGGTTTCTCCCAACCATGAAGGAAAAAGTCAACCATAAACAGAAGAAATTCTATTCAATTTTTTCAACCCGCAAATCTTTCCATTAATAATCGTGTCAAAGAATTCAATTTATTCAAAGAAAAGATGAAAATTCTAACAGGCCCTTTTCTTCTAATCCTCTGTTATCTCGTAATATGTAATTTCACTACATTTGCTTGCTCATTTTCACACACTCCGTCTGATGACAGTAAAGTTAGTGGTAGAGAATCTAGTGATCATAATGAGCATTGCAAAGCTTGGTTGGTTCAATCAATCCCCACTGACATGCCCCAACTCTCTCGCGTACCGGGTGTTCTTTCCACTGGTAAATTTATAACTTTTCTGGGATGTCGTTTTCCATGCTTGTTATTTGTTTGTTTTTATGCCGGAAAGAAAGAGGAGAAAAATAGTGGATGAAGGTAGAATAATAACGTTATGTATTTAAAGATTTTTTTATTGTTATTTCCTGCAATGACTACTGTTACTACCTCACGCCTTTTTTTTATTTTTTTTTTTCGCATTCAAACTGGAAAATTAAAATTTAGTTTTCCTTTTGATGTTCACTTCAGCCTTTGGGTGATCATTGGTGCCTTGAGCTTAAAATTGCATTCCTTTCCTTAACATAATATGCTTACTATATTGAAACTATCTCATCTCAAAAGCCCAAGCTTAAGCTTTTAGACAAGTTAGCTCAGTGAGAGCCAATATTTTTTTTTCAGAGGATATATATCCATTTTGCCAACTCCCCTTGCCTACATTGCTTCACCTAGTGGCTGTTGACCTTGAAGAGTTGGTGTTTTTATGAGTACTATTGGATGCAGTAGTACTCAGTCCTCTAGATTTTCAAGGACTGCTGGATATGCAATTGACACCACGCTACATGTGGTACACTTCCTGACATAAATATGATACTTTCATAGGGTATTCTTTTGGATAGAGAGGATATAAAATATTTGATGTTGACACGAGAACACTAATATTTTAGGGATGATTTAATGAATGCACTTGTTATACTCAATCGTGTATTCATGATTATTGTTTCAGCCATCCAATTATCTAGTTATGCTTTTAGTTGAGGTGGTTCAACATATATAAAATAGAAGTTCTACTGCACTGAAAAGCACACTTCCCCCCTTCCTTCAATTCATGAGACCCTTTGGAAGACGTCCCTCTGCAATGGGACTTCAACATTTTGAAGTTTGAACCTATTTTAATGTGAATTTACCAGCTGATGTTTTTCGATGGTTGGCTGGAAATTCTTCAAGGAGCTTGGACATAATTGCACAGTACTGGCAGTTAATAGCTCATCCTGAGGATCCTCGATCAGGGGATTATGGATACTCAAATGATGACATGCAGAGGTTTGAAGCTAATGATGGTTTTGAAGTCTACAGAGCATTGGAAGATGCTGCTGATCGTGACGTTAATATAAGGTAAGTACATAAGCATAATCAATGGCCACGGTACTCATAAATGGAAGGAGTTTTGAGATAAATGAAAAGGATATTGTAAAGGATTTAGCTAATCGACGACACTGCATAACAAAATCACAACTTAATATAAGCTACATAAAACAGTAATTGTACGACGTGAAAATCTGAAGGTAAAAAACTTCATGGTATTCTATATGCATTTTGAATGCTTCTCAATCTTTTGCTGAAATATATGGCTTGATGATTTAATAACAGTATAAATGCTTTTTGTTAAAGTATTCAAATTTAAATCTGGGAAAACAAAAGCTGGATATTAAACTTATCCGTGAGTTGATTCAACATTTCCTACTGTGTGGTCTTTCATGATAGGGGTGTACTATATGACGTTACTCCTTATATCAAAATAGTTGGCGCAATTCATTTCTTGCTTAAAGTTTCATGTAAAACTTCCTATCACCATTTACTGTAAAGTAATTTTACCACCTTATTTCCTTCATAGCAATTGAAATCAAATTTTGTTCAGACTTTTACAGCACTCTGGAGTTTATCCAGATTATACTCAAGAACCTTCCAACCTCGCAGCAGGAAGGCCAAATGTGAAGAATGTCACCTTATTACTTAAGGACTGGTGGGGATCTGGCATAGTCCATACCAAGGTTTGGATATCTGATAGCCAAGATGTTTATATTGGATCTGCAAACAATGACTGGAAATCTCTAACTCAGGTAACTGGATAGTATACATAATGTGAAGTACAAACAAACTTAAAAATCAATATTTTGTATGAAGTTCCTATAGAAGTGTACTAAAGATGGTTTATAGAGGTATTTTCATTATTCATTTTCAACTTACCTGTACAAGATTTATGTAAGTAGAATAGCACTGGACAATAATGACCATTAGTGTGAGAAAAATGAGGTTTCATAAATATTTCATAATATTATTTTCACTCGCAGTATGTATCCCTTGGCACAAATTTTGTATTCTGTCTATTTGTAGCTGTCCCATGGAGGCACAACACGTACCTTGCTCTGTGGGCTCAGTTCACGATTTTGGTATCCATAAGTGATGGTTAATGGGATCTATTTTTTCCCCTTTTCCTTTTATGTTGAGTAGGGAAGGGATTCCCATTTATATGTACTATTCAACGAGTTAAGAATGTAATAGTTAACTAATTATCTTCTTTCTGGTCTATCAGCCTCTTTCTTTCGATCTCCTTTTCCAAACATCCAAGGCCATCTCCACTCCTACACTAATAACTTATTCTGTTGTTTGTTAATAGTTGAATAGATCTCTTTGTCAAATGGTTTTAGGTCAAGGAAGTTGGTATATATCTTGTTGGTTGTCCAAGAATTGCAGAAAATGTTGAGATTTACTTCCATAACTTGTGGAAACTAGCCCATCTCAACCCTTCAGCTTATACTAAGTCAGTATGGGATCAGCAATGGCAGATTAATCGAAAGGTTCCCTGTTGGTCATACTTTCTCCATCCGAAAGAAAGGTGCAGGTATGTATGAAAAAAAAAGTACCTAAACCTGTTCTCTCTGTCTTTCATCGTTAACATATCAGTTCAAAATTTTATACACGACCTTTTCTTTTTCTTTTTAATGGTGGGTACCGGGGATTCCTGGTATATTGCAATTTAACCTTAAAGGTTTGGAATTGAAAACCATATTGATCATCCCCAATGCCTAAGCTTGAGGAATATTTTTTTGGGGGGGCTACTAAGTAAACATTTTCCAAGAAGAACTGCATAGTACGTCAAGATAACCCCTCCCACCCCCCCCCCC
>CAIGRL010278262.1:0-10471 GCA_903798325.1 Fraxinus xanthoxyloides
AATTAAAAAAAAAAAAAAAAGCATTTCAAAAAATTGAAAACATGCCATCAAAACATATGAAAGACTACAAAAAATTATTAGAAAGTAAAGTTTAAGATTTGAAAACAAACGTGAGATATATGAAGTCTCCACCTCTCGTTGTTGTAATTGTGAATGTATGGTTTGAGTGGTTTTACTTCAATTCCTAGTCACAAAATCAATCATAAAAGAGAAATAAAAATTACTTATATGGTTGGGAAGAAATGTTGGTTTGTTTGATTATAATTATATCTGTGTAAGTTAGCTTACCCTAGAAAGCCATTGGTGAGGTAGAATTACTGCGTAGTTCTCTAAAACCTTAGAGGAGAGTGAAATGGCGCAAATTCTGAGCTTCGCGCTTCGAGTAATTGATGTTTATGAAATTGCTAAGCGACTTCTACATATCAAGCAAATTGGTTTTCTTTAGGAAGATTGTGAGCATGATGTTGGTGTTGCGAGCATGATGTTGGTGGTTGATGCCATTGAAGTCCCATGATAGGTCGTGGTTGTAATGGATCGAAATTGTTAGCTTACGGAGAAGATAAGAAGAATTAGTAAATATTTTTCTATGTGCTTAAAAATAACAAAGCTAAAATGTGCTTTGTAATGATTATTAGCAAATGTAAATGAAAAGATAATGTTATGTATTTACCGTTGCTAAAATTTCATCGTAAACAACAATTTTAGTACATTTCATATGTGATTTTTGGATTGTTGTTGGCTTGATAAGACCTTTAATAGATTTGCTAGTTTTACCTCAAGACAAAGTAACGTATAATTGTCTATGGGAAAATACTGGCTCGGGAAGATATAAACCAACAAAATCAAGTGTTTGCCCTTGAGATTTATTAATTGTCATTACAAAATAAGGACGAATTGGAAATTGTGTTCTTTTGAAGGGGAAAGAATTTTTGTCGCTTTGAAGTGGAACGAAAGGTATCCTAGAAAGAAATACTTTTTTTCCTTTATAATCTCCAATTGCGATCTCAACATTTATAATATTTCTTCGAAAACTTTTACAAATAAGTCTAGTTCCATTGTATAGACCTTCTGAATGATTATGTTTCTAAGTAATATGACATGACAATTTGGTTTTAGTATTAGTTAATGTGGAGGTACACCATTTGGAATTAAGGTATTTAAAAAGTCTTCCTGCATGCTTTGGTCAGATGTATCAATAGTTTCATCAAAACTAAAATAGGTAAAAGATTCTCCAGGAAGGTGACTAATCAACAAAATATTGATTTCATCAACGCATTTATTTTTCAGAGTTAAAATAACTCTATCAATCATGTAATGAAGATTGTCAGCATGATGATTTAAATCTGGGTAAACTATATCTATTAATGTTTGTAAATAAATTGTATGTTCTTCGAAATCCATAGTTATGTCAGGCGGAAGTTGTATCATATTACATGAATGTTTTTTTCAATTCCATCTCCAATATTGACTAAATATTTAGAAAACGATGTATCTAATCGGGCAATCATGTTTTGACTTAATCTTGATTTTGTAAATAACGGCCATAAATAAGAGCTAACAAGACTTGCTCCTATTACATCGTCTTTACTACCTCTCTGAACTACAAGTAAGATTTGACAGAGTTCTCCTCCTAAGACAACAATTTTACCTCCGAATGGGAACTCACTATCGTTAACATCTCTTAACATTTTATCTAATACTTCAACTGCATATCAATTCGCATTGGAGCTTCATCCCATATGATTTGTTTTGTCATTCAGAAAAGTTCAGCAAGAGCACTCTGTTTATTAATGTTACATATTGTGCCACTACAAATCTCTAGAGGTATTTTAAATTTAGAATGTGTTGTTTGTCACTAGGCAAAAGACATGCTGCAACACCAGAAGATGATGTTGCTAAAGCAATCATTTGTCTTGACCTAACATTACCTAGTAAAGCACAATATAAAAAAGTTTTGTCTGTTCCACTAGGGCCATCAACAAAGAGTATGCCGCTAACATTAGTAACTACTTTATTTAGAATTGCATTATATGCTATTTTTTGTTCAATATTAAGTTGATGTGCACACATAATATCTACTTCTGTTACATTAATGCCTAGTTCATCACTTATTACTGTAGCAATATGTTCATCTTCTTGCAAATTTACATTGTATGATACAAATCCGTAACTATTAATAGATTTACCAAAAAGTTCTAAAATTACATGAATTTCTAAAAGAGCTTTAAGTTCAGCAGTTTACATAGACATACCAGCGTGTATGAAATCCTCAATCATAAATATTTTGAATTTGTCCCACAGATTTTTCGGATCATTTGGAGCACACAAAATTAGAATTGTTACAAAAAGACGAAATGGAGTAGGCATTTGATACTCTGAAACTTCCTGCAAACACAGATCACAATTAGCATCTCCATTGAGTAAACCATGTAAAAGTGCAGCTTCTCGAAAAGATGAAGTTTCAAAACCATTTACAATTTTCAAAGATTGATATGATGTTGTACCTATAATATGATTTAATAAAAGACGCAAGTAATATATTTCCCTTCCTTTGGACTGACTGCAATATTCTACCGATACAAATATCTTGTTTTTGAGGACTCCAACATCTACTATGTGAATCCTAAACAAAGAATTCTGGAAATTGTTTATATAAAAGAGTTGTAGCCTTTTTATCCATAAGATTCATGCGAAGAAATTCCATTAGCATGGTTTTTTTTCGAAAATTCTGTACTCACAATTTTCTCAAGATTGTCGAAACTTTTGTACGTAACCAAATTATTATTCTCAAGGTGTAATTGAAGAGTAATGGTTGGAGAATTTATTTTGGAAAGAATGAAACCAAAAATTCTACATAATGCTTCAAGACGAGAAATCCGTCTAGCTGTTTGGAAAATTTTAATCTCGTCAACCACAACTCATTAGAATGTATTGAGTAACCAATTCTATCATGTCTATTGTATACATATTTATACAAATATTTCACAGCTTTGATAGCTGAATAGATTTCTATGTTTATATGATGATTAAATTTAGTCAAGAGATATAGAATGTAAGGCATAATCCACTTATTATCTAACCACTGTCCTTTAACTTTCACTTTCCTACCATTATTTAAACGCCTATACTTTGGGTATGAAGATTCACCTAATAACATTTCCGAGGCATAATCATTTGGAAAATGACTTTTGCATTGTTTATTTCTATTCATACATACACTTGTTGGATTTAAAATGCCACAAGGACCATGTATCATGTGAGGAACAACAACAGAGTATAAATAAGGGTAAATTCGTTTGTTTAGAATTTCAGCACTAACAATTTTATCTATAGAGTCAGGAGCAATGATCTTGTATGCACATTCTAAAATGATTAAAAAATGAGTATGTGGTAAACCTCTTTTTTGAAATTCTATAACATATTTATATGCAGCAATAGGGCCGAAAATTCTATTTTTGAATATATTAGTTTTTAGTTCTTCTAACTTAGCTTTAAAGATTCGAGTTAAAAGATCGGATCTATTTTGTGGTTCATTATTGTACTTTAATTGGTCTTTTATTTCATGCCAATTTGGGTTACAAGTAAATGTTAAGAAAATATCAGGTTTACCAAATTTTTGAACTAATGTCATTCCATCCATGTATCTTTCGTTCATATCCCTTGGACCACCAGTAAAAGAAGACGGCAAAACAATTCTTTTACCAGTCATAGATCCTAGAGTTTCTCCAGATTTAACACAATGTACAATTCCTTTGTAAAGCTCAGCACGTATTTCGTTTTGATTATTACGAAAATAATCTAATATAGATGTTTCGATCTTTACATATATATCTACAACATATTGTTGTAACAAACATCTAACATGAAGTAAAATTGACTTATGTGAAGGTCTAACATGTAACTTGTATGAATACTTAAGCTCGTTTTATTTTTTTGCGTAACTGACAAAAAGGCACACAACGGAAAAAAATCTTATGAAATTTTAAACATTTAAAAAATAAATGTACTAAGCGTAAATAAATTGCTTACCTGTATTTTCAATAGCAATAATTTATGTAGTAGAATTTAATTGATGAAGATCAAATAAATTCTCATTTGCAAATGTTTGTTATCTTATGCGTTTGTCAATTCTAACAATACCTTGGTGTCAATCAGTTTCATCAAAAGGAAACAGTAAGGGATATTGAATAGGATCATAACAACCAAAATAATAATGTACCTGGTGTTTTTCTCCAGAATTGCAAGAAACAATTATATCAAGAACTCGATCATTAGTATTAAAATCATCATCAATCCAAATAGCGGCAACTTGAGATGCACATGATGTATTATATACTCTTTGATCTAATCCACAATCAGATCTAATTTTAAGAGTATGAGATTTCAAGTTTGGAATATTTGTCAAAGTTCAAAAAAATCTTGCGTATGGATTAAGTTCCATCACTTTGACAAGCTTCAAAAGTATGGACTTTGTTAACTTCTGAGAAATTTGTAATTGATGCTCTATTTCATTTTCAGTATCAAAATAATAGAGTTGCAGATAAGAAGGGCGACTATTTTGTACAAGAATGTCATTTATAAATGATATATTTGACCTTGAATTCTAAAGGTGTAGATACATTTGTTTCTTTTACACAAATCTTTATCATAATGGACACAAAATGAAGTGAATGAGAAATTGATATTGTAAGTTCGTACGTAGGTTAACACAATGGATTCAGCAGAATTTGATATAAATTAATGATATAATTCATCTGGGGTATCATTTGCTTTCAATTTAAAAGCTCCATCACAACAACAAAACCATTTAGGTTCATTTTTAAATTTCAAAAGCTCCACAATATTCCCATAACACATGGCAAGGTAACACAAGTGATTTGTTTGGTATAAAAAAACAAACCTTAATTTCCTGTAGACATCAATAGCATTTGCTGTGAATGAACAATAAGCTCATAGTTATAAGTCGGAACACGGCTATCTGTTATTGAAAGTACTGTAGAACCTAAAAAACCAAAACATGTCTATTAAAAACAACAAAAGATGCTTATGAAATAAATTCCGACAAAACAAATATGGCACATAAACTTACTTGGTCCAACACTATTTTTACAAACTTCATTAGAACAAAGAGTGCTAAATACAAAAGCATTTTCTGTATAATTTGGGGGAAAACGTAGATCTAAAAAAAATGAAGCACAAGCATTTAAACTATAATTGGAAAAAACATAGATTTAAAAATAAATAACGCAAAAGCAATTAAACAAAATAAATAAAAATTAAAAATAAATTTATTTCGTGAGATATAGCATATGAAACTTATTTATAGTTATTTTTGTGTATTGTTATCTCTTTCCTCGTAATAATTCTCAATAGTTACAAATAAATTAACAAAATCTTAATGGTTAGAAGTATATGCATAGCAAGAAAAATATAGAAAACATAATAACGAAGTTGGACCAAAAAAAATGAGAAGATTACAAATAGATGAAAAATTAACTTTATTTAAATGAAATGTGTCAAGAAAAAAGCAAAAAATATACACAACATAAATTGAACATGATAAAGAAATCATATTCATAGATAAAGAAATCATATTCATATATCTAAATAAAACATGATATTTTCACTATGAAAAACAATATGTAATCAATATAAATAAGTTAAGTCTTTTATTACCTGCTTCATCTTCTTCATTTTCACAATCAAGGAAAAAAGTACTCGAATCTAAATTGGTCACACCAACAGTTGCAAAATTTTCATTTTGCAAAACTGTTTCAGATGTTAAATCTACACAAGATTAAAGAAATAATACATCAACATTGTATCAAAATTGTGTAGGTAACAAGGGTAAAATCTCTACAAAAATCTATGATTTTGTATGTTAAATATAAAATAGTAGAATTTTTTATAAAGAACTTGACTTTAAAAATAAAGAAAGAAAAGAGGGAAAAAAAACATTTTCATTGAAAATACCTCTTTCTTGTGAGAATAACTAATATATACTATAGTAATATGTTGAATAAGCAAAAATGTAGTATTCAAACACAATACTTTATACATTTAGTTATCAAAATAGAAAAGTATACATAAAAGAAGAAACTGACACAAGTCACAAGAGAAGGCGAAAATAATATCTTTAAAAATTTCATTACTAATATTTTTCCTCATCGTTAGATATATATACCTTCCAATTGAACAAAATGTTGAGATTTTCTCTGGGCGTTAGTACGTTGATATCCAATTTAGTACTGTCAATGCACACTTCTCTTCATCTTTTATTTTCTTAGACACTGAAGTTGTTTTTCTACTTCAGTTCAAAATATATATTCTCTGTGTAGATTAGATAAGAATAACATAAATGTNAAGTATATATAAAAGAAGAAACTGACGCAAATCACAAGAGAAGACGAAACTAATATCTTTAAGATTGTCATTACTAATATTTTTCCTCATCAATAGATATATATACCTTCCAATTGAACAAAATGTTGAGATTTTCTCTGGGCGTTAGTACGTTGATATCCAATTTAGTACTGTCAATGCACACTTCTCTTCATCTTTTATTTTCTTAGACACTGAAGCCGTTTTTCTACTTCAGTTCAAAATATATATTCTCTGTGTAGATTAGATAAGAATAACACAAATGTATTCAATATCATAGGAAAAGTTTAAAGAAATGTCCCAGATTCTAATTCATATTCATGCTTAAAGTACTTGTCTTATAGTCTCTCATCATATATTTGCTATATAATTATATTTAGATAACCAATATTCCTCTATAAAGAATGTTAATAAGATACCTAACACACAACAACAATTAATGACCAAATGCCAGCAATAACAGAAAGTAAATAGTAATGTACTATATGACACCTAAATTACATGCTATTTATTTATGTTAATATGTTCTTCACTACAATAGAAAACAACAAAAATATATTGTTAAACAGAATTGGTATCACAAACTACCGTAAATATGGAATCGAAATTCATAGAAGTAGATGGGCTCTTTTTCTTCAAAATTCTCTACTTTTTGGGCCAAAAGTCTCACCACAGTCATTAGTAATACTAAACTTCTTCATTCCTCACGCAGACTTGCTGTATCTTGTTCTCATTAACTTTAAGGTTACTATTTTTCTCTCTTTTATACATTCATTTTTTATGGACATGTTGATGATGGAGTATTTATGACATGATTTTGCTAAAAATTATTGTTTGAAGTTCTATGAATTGATGGACTCTTTTATGAATTTTCGGTTCTTCATATTTTTGAGTAGCGGATCTTCAGGGTTGGAGGAATATATGGATGATTAAATTGATATAAGATAGCATATGAGAATTGTAGCTGAAGTGTTTTAACCTTGGTTAAATCGCCCAAATCTATTTTTTAACAATAAATTGATTCTCACTCTCTGTTGTTGCGTGGGTAGGTAGGTGGGGAACAATTTTACTGTCTCCTTCTGGTAATTTGCTTCTAGTTACTTGAGTGTGGAAAGAAAAAGAAATGACCTAATGAGTTGCGGACCGTAAGCATTTGGAATTTTGCTTTTAGTTGCATTGCCTAATCAATCTTGGTTAGTTTCTTTGTACACCGAACATTTAACGTCTTTATCATTCTTCTTATAAATTTGGCTGGAAAATTTTTCATATTTTGAGTTGAAGTAAACCTCAGCCATCCAATCATTTTCCATTACGGTCCAGTTCTGGGAAAATCCAAACTACACAGGCCACTATTGAAGGCAGAAAGACAAAACATAAATCAATCTCAAAGTTTGGAGAAAAAAACCTATATCAAAGCTTGAAAGTTACCTCAGTTGAGATTTATGAAGATTTCTTTGTGTATCCTGAACCAATTTCAAAATATGTAGAAACTTTTGAGAACCCTAATTGGAGAAAAAAACAAAATATCAAAAAAAATCGCTCAAGAGGTGGTCTATGGCAACAAGCAAGATGTAGTCTATGGCAACAAGTAGTAGCAAAAAGGATAAACGAGCTTGAGTTTGGAGGTCCAAATGAAGATTCCAGCCTCGATTTGTAAATAAAATCCCAAAAATTAATCAAAAATTGGACTGTCTACATCTGAATAAAACCTAAATCGGAGCTTGGAAATGACCTCAGATCTAGATTTATGGAGATTTCCTTGCATCTGCTAAAATTCCAAAATATGTAAACATTTTTGACAAGATTTTTGAAGAATCGTAGAGGAGAATGCTCGAGAGAGTGAGTGGAAAGAGAAGACTATTCTTGAACAAGAAGGGAAGATTATTTTACACTCGGCTAACTTCAAAGTAGCCAAGGAGCCGGCTGAAGCGAGAAGAGAAACGGCTTGTGAATAGTTAAAAAAAAAAGGTCTCCCTTTTAAATGTAGTTAGATTAGATGTAGTAGTATGAATAAAAGTAATGGTAGGTTATAAAGGAGGAATGCATTTGTCGCGAAGAGCAATTGTTTTAACTTTTTAGATGTTTATTTATCAATTGGGAAATGCAATGTATTAAAGGAAGAACAAGTTAGACCAAAATTAATGCAATTTATTGTGATTCAAATCTTCTACTAGAAGTACTTATGAACCAATCACAACCAGATATATATTTATATAGTTGATTGTCATAGACAAATGCCCGACTAGTTGTTTAAAACTTTTTATTTACCAATGGTGATCTCATTATTGTAAACCTAACTCATAAACTGCTATTTTTTTGTTGGGATTGATAATGATGCAAGGCAGAAAAATATCAAAACCTAGTCCATCCAAAGAGAAAAGGGGTCTCAAAACTGCCTACCATACATTACACACACTTTTTAATTAACTTACCATCATTTCTCAACACTTTGTGCCGTCCAATGTAGTCTATTCATATTCTATACGAAAAGAAATTTGTAAATTTTGTTTGCTACTATCACAAAAAAATGATTAGGTTTTTATATTTTCACCTAATTTTTGTCGCATTAACGGCTCTTAAGAAACATGCACATGTATGCAATGCAACTATATAGATTTAGTTAATGAAAAATAGATGTTTATTGCTTTACGATACTTGGACAATATTATAGGTTTATATCTCGTGGCATTTCTGGTTAATTTACGGGTTTAAAGAAATATTTGGATAATATTTTCTTTTTTTATTTGTTCAAATGCAATTCGGTCTATTACACTAACTTTGACCCTTTCAAGAGTATGTTATGTACTTTATGGATTGGATTGAAATGGCCAATCATGTCGAAGTTTTAAAAGGATAAAGGCACTTGTACATCATATTTTTACATCATGCTTGACATCATCCTTGTTGGCAAGATTTGATTGGTGAAAAAACTGTTTTATTTTTTAAACTATCAAATCGTAGGTTGACATGTGCCGGAGTGTAAAATTTGGTGTACATTATGATGTACACCAAAGTTGCCAACTATTGCCTTCTTTTTCGATTAAGATTGATTTGCATAAAACAAAATTACAACAACTTGGGGGGGATAAGTATAATAATGTTCTAAAAAGTTGAAAAAGAAGCCCCAATAATACGAGTTTTGTGTTATATATAGCCTGAAAAACAAAAGGACAATTAATGGGATCCACCAACGGGGCTATTTTGGGTTGAACCTAAATGAGACATTTAATGTGACAACACTAGAGAAAGATGAGAAGAAAGAATAGATGGAAAAGAAAGTAATATTTCCATGCAATGGAAGAAAAATCATTTTATGCAAGCAAATACCTTGTACAAGCTTGGTCCCCTTATAGTGGGGAGGTGGGAGTGGGATGGGATGGAGGTGTAAGTTGGACTTGTACTATCAAGATTTTAGGTGGTTTGTATTTCATTAGTTATTGATTTAGCTCGACCCTTTTTTTTTCAAGTACACTAAATTAAATTATCTGATCTAAACATGACTTCTTCTTGATTTGTTCTACGTGATTTTACAACATCTTTTCATTTTTTTCATATTTTAAACCTGCGCAAGCTTTAACGACGTGTCCATCATGGTTCGCCTATTGAGGCAACATAGTTCGTTTGGATATGATTGCCCCCATGCAAGTTCACTTCTTGGCTTGCCATGACATACCCCTTCTTTGAATGCATAAAAATAAAATTGTTCGTAGTCAACGTGACTGATACTAGATCGAGTTTATAAATACTTACAATTTATTTCTATTTTTTAAAAGGGTCTATGTAGGTCGACAATTGAGTTTTATTTACAACTTAATTGTTGAGGCAGGTTGATCCACGACACGACCAATATATTTTGACGTTAGGTGGGAATGTCGATTATCGAGGGTCCTACCACAAGAAACTTTTGACACTCATGAGTGCTTACTTTTGGTTTGTGGTGTCCACAAGCAAACAATGTTTGTGGGGGAAGGAAAGAATGCGTGGATTCAAAGCTGACTAAAAACACGTGGATTGAAGCAAAAGGAAAGAAATTACGTTCTCAATTAAAACTTAAAGGTGAATTAAAGAATGGTGGCATAGCATCTATAAA
>CAIGRL010278264.1:0-10137 GCA_903798325.1 Fraxinus xanthoxyloides
TTCCATGAAAAATCTTGTCAATCAAACGGACCCTAAGTCGAAAAAAGCAAGAAGTCACATTCCAAACAGGAAACAAATGAGTCCTATATTGGTAGAATGGGAAATGCAGCTTTGTATAAGTACATCCTACTCAACTTAGTCTACATTTTTTTATAGTATATTGCTGCTCGCACTATCTTGATTTTAATACCTTCCAAAGAATTTATGCTCTTTTATTATGTAGGATGGATTAAGGGAACTAATTCTCCCATTCTCTGTGCCACAAGGAGACATGGTGTCTTAGTGCGCATGCAATTTTTATTTTTTTTTACATTGAAATACATAATACATATTCTTTTATTAGCCTAAAATTGTCTCAAAAGGATGTGGAGAGAAATAAAATAAGATGAATGAATTCGAAAGTTTCTCTTCTTTTTTTTAATCAAATTCATGATCTCCGGATGTGGGTTATGCTACCTATCAAGTTTTATTGGTTTGAACTTTTAGCAATCGAGTTTTATTTTTCGTTTTAGCTTTCAAGTTTTTTATTGAAGAGTTTTGCTAAATAAGATTTAATTAGTGATGTCTCCAAAAATAATAAAATATCAGTCAACGTTATTACATAGCCAACTATACTACGGCACGTGTGTCTCACTAATGTTTGAAAAAACATTGTTGCTTTTCATGTGATTTTAGTCCAATTTACTGGAAAGACCGTTAATTTTTTATTTTTTTTATCTTTTAAATTGTTATAATCGTAACATATCAAAGTTAGTATTGGTGGTGGATTTGATGCCTAACTGTCATTCATCATCAGTACACGTCATGTTTCGGGTTCATTAGGGTGATTCGAGATGGATCAATTTTGAAAAGATTTTATCTAACATATATTTACTCTAATATCCTTACATTTTGCTGGCTACTAATGCAACTAGCGGATGTCATTGACATCGTTCACGAATCACGCATTCAAGTAGGGATGACAAAAAAATTTGTTCAACCTGATACGTGTGGGGTCCATCCCGAATAGGGCAGGAATTACCAGCCTAACCGGGTAAACGGGACAGAGTCATTGACTCGAAACGGGTACGGCACTAGTACACAAAACATAGTCCCGGCCCTATTATCCGTCCATTTAAAGTTAATTTTAAATTTAAGTTTTTTATCAAACAAAAATAAAAGATTTCTCAGCATTTTTTTAAAGTAAACATAAATTGTTCTTAAGAAATTAGAAAAAAATAATATTTACTAACTAAAGATATAAAAAAATAAAAAAAATGAAATAAATAAAAAAGAAAAACAGAAAAATAAATGCCCCACCCCTAACCGCTTTAACCGGGTATGGGAATGAAGTAGGATGACAAAAATACCCAATGGAACAATGATGGAAATGATCGACATATTTCATACACACAATGTTACCATCCCTATATTCAAGAAGTGATTTGAGCACCCCAAAACTGGATAAAAGGAAATGATCATGTTGTAGATGGAGCTTATTTCTTAATTTGCTTGCTTGATTCCTTCCGGTATTTCTTTTTCTTTCAAAATAGTAATTTTTCAGGAGAGAGAAAAATTAACACTTTACGCCCCTGTTCGACACATATTCTTTCAAAATTTATTTTCAATCACACATTTTTAATAAAAATAATATTTTTCATCATATCAATAATATTTCCTTACTTTTTAATTATATATTTTCAATCATATCAATATTTAAAATATATTATTTTCTCAATAATATCCATCAAACACACCCACATATACAATGTCAAATTTATCCTTTTTTTTCCTTAAAAAATTGTCTAATAGGCCATGGGAGGTAGTTGCACTACTAAAACTTTTAGACAAAAAGTTTACGGATTGTTCTCTTTGTGTTTCAGTTGAGTTTTGAATTCATTTTGAATATTGTATTTTGAGTGTCCATTTTGATATTGTTGAAAATGTGTTCTTTTTTATGTTTTGAAAATAGCCAAAATGCGTTTTGAAAATTTTGACTTGATTATAATTGAAAACATCGTCGTTTTTGGTTTTCTTTTTAAATTTTTAACTTGTTTTCGAAAATGCGTTTTCGTTATTTTGAAAAATCGAAAATAGAAAACGATTTGAAAATAGTGAAGAGAACAGACCCTTAATCTTCCGAGACAAGCTATTAAGGAATCATTTGTCACTCACTAGACATTTTGTGACAATATTCTCTCCTTACAGACAGTTCTAACAATCTCGATGCATCGAAATGCTTGGAATTGCAGATTTTCAAAACACATTACATCATTCTTCTTTTTAAATACTTCACAATCGAATTTCATGTATAACTAATTAATGATAATTAAGGTATTAATCTATTTTCTTGATGTTGAATTGTATTGAGCCTAATTTCCTCTAGACTTTATTGTGGGACTTTCTTTTGGGCTTCGTTTTCTTATGAACTGCTGAAATCAGAAGAGAACTAAATTATTTGAATTTTTTTTTATCTCATTTCAATTAATTAATTACTCTATATAAAATCGTTCGCTTGACAGTAAAAAGAGCTGATAATTTATTGTCCAACAACACAACATTCATGTAATTTATTCCGTGCATGTTTGGCAACGTCAACAAATAATTTTAACTACATATTTCTCAACTTTTTATCAAAATCTACTAAAAATTAAATTTTACCTTTATTTTATTTCAAAACTCGAAGTCAAAGAAATTGGATGGGCAACAAAAGTATGAAGTATAGTGGAGTTTGATAGCAAACAAGGTGGCAAGAAGAGAAAATCATGGGACTGAAATGTCCTCTCTCCTTCTAATGGTTATGGTACTGTCCTTTGTTGGGACCTTTTTCTTAACTGTATCCATGTGAGTGACATTCAAATTTAGGGTCCGTTTACACAGTCAGAAAGCAACTGCTTCTCGGTGTTAGGTTCCAATACCAATTGAACTGAACAAATCTTTAAAACTCAGTCCTTTAAAGTTTAAACTTCCAGTTCAAACACAGCACCTTTACTTTTGCAGCAATCCATTCATAAATTTACTATCACTGCATAAAAATAACTTTTATTTATTATTTAAAACGAGGTGGGTGGCGGGGCGCGGCATTTGATAATAATTGAAAAAGTAAGAAGAAAAATACGAAACTTTGAAGAGAATAGTTAATTATAGTATGATGTACTAATCCAAAATAATTGTTTTAAGTATCATAGCAACACCAAGAGACACTTTAAAAATAAAATGTTCTCTATTTTAGAGAGTTCATCCCTTAAAATTACGTTTAAAAGACTTTTCAAAATTAATATTTTAAAATATATAGTGAGTATCACTCTCTATAATTAAATGGATTTAAAATATTTCAAGTTTCAATGCTCCATGTATTAACTCAATTAAATAATATATAAAAAGAAAATGGAGGAAAATAATATAATAAAAGATAGAGAAAAATTACAAATATATATTTGGAGTAGTAAAATTAAGTATTAAAAATAAAGAGGCTATTGGAGTATTTATAAGTATATTTTTATACACTCATCTGTGCAGTTAAATTAGATCAATTATTGCCATTTTAAATGAATTGAGGCTTAATTTTGTATATATTTTGTTTGTTTGGTGCATCTTGATAAAAAACGATGGAATTGAACAAAAGGAACAGACAATTAGCCATTGGAGTAGTAAAATTAAGTATTAAAAATAAGAGGTTGTTGGAGTCCTTAAAAAAATTTACTATCTAAATTTTTAAATGTTCTTTAAAAATGAGGAGTCCCTTGAATATACTCTAAGAGATATTAATTATGTACATTATTACCATAGTCAAGGTAAATTTAATTAAGATAAGTGTGGAACCATATCTCCAATCTATCATTTGTTGCATCGTTCTCATATTCTATTAAAATTATAACCCCCATTTTTCCAGCTGGTGAAAAATATTTATTTGAACTTGAATTGGCACATATGCCAATTTTCACTAAACCGCAATTGAATAAAATATTGACCTCACTTCTCCAAAGTAAATCCCTTATAATTTCGTCTCCACGCACTATAATTTTGATTCTTTGAATGAAACATGATTGATCTAAATCTAACTAGGATTGTAGAGCTCATCAGACCGCGATTTAGCTCTCTAGGTGCACCATGACCCACAAGCAAGGCCTAGGCCAACAACTATGACTTAGGGTCCGTTTGATTGTGAAGTGGAATTTGGGTGGAAAGAAAATGTTTTACAGAGAATTGAATTGTCAAGAAAATGTTTTACTGAAAATTATAATTAATTGTGTTTGATTGGTATAATTTTCACGTGAAAAATATTTAAATTTTGGATCTTTTGGTATTTGTTTAACTTTGTTTTTTTATGAAAATCGTCCATATAGGAATTTTTTTTCTACAATTGGTGATAAAATTTGTTTCCATTGCCAAAAAAAAAAAAAGTAGAACCTAGAAAACTGATGTATGACAACTAGCTTTGGAGTTTGAAGAAGTGTTGGACAGAAAATTAATAAAGAAAGACCGCGTCAAGGGCAATTTTGTCAGATTGATTTGGCACGGTGTCTGAATAGGCTGAAATTTGGCAGGTTGATTGGAAACGGCTCGAAAAATTGGACTCGGGACAAAGCCCGAGATCTCGTCATTTTAGCCAAATTCCTTCGTTTAGGCCTTCGAATAACTAATTTCCTTATTCCCCGTTTTGAGTTTTTGCTATTTTTGGAATGTTTTACTAATCTATGATTTTAGGGTTTCTTGTAACGCCTATATAAAGGCTTTTGAACGTTTTTCCGTGATTATACAATTGAATACAAGTTTCGTTTTGTTGAATTCAAGTTTTCTTGTTTTAATTACTTCCGTTATGTGTCAAAAACCTTTTCCCACCACTTAGGAGGGAAAAGGTTTTCCACAANTCGGGACAAAGCCCGAGATCTCGTCATTTTAGCCAAATTCCTTCGTTTAGGCCTTCGAATAACTAATTTCCTTATTCCCCGTTTTGAGTTTTTGCTATTTTTGGAATGTTTTACTAATCTATGATTTTAGGGTTTCTTGTAACGCCTATATAAAGGCTTTTGAACGTTTTTCCGTGATTATACAATTGAATACAAGTTTCGTTTTGTTGAATTCAAGTTTTCTTGTTTTAATTACTTCCGTTATGTGTCAAAAACCTTTTCCCACCACTTAGGAGGGAAAAGGTTTTCCACAAAATCCTTGAAAATGTGCATGTTTGAGGGAAGGTGGGAAAAAATTTTGCCAAGAAAATTAACCCTATCAAACACCTAAAAAGTAAGAAAATGGAAAAAGCACAGAACCATGATTTAGGTGGTCGGGTCCACGATGAGTCACACCGTGACAAGAAACAAGTGTGAATGAGTTTGATGTGCAAGAGGACGAACAGCTTCTTTCTGGAGTCTAACTTAATGCTATACCATTTGAGTAACAACTACTGAGATGAAATTAATATTGATGCACTGTAAAGAAGAGACAATTGTACCCTTTTGTTCATCATCCATGACACTATACAATAAATTTATATTATATATATATACACAAGATTGTATATGTATATATCCGACAGTATATTCAATTTACCCCACTTGGCCTTTAAGAGTTAATATATGTTGAGGCCAACCCTAGCATGCACCACGAAAAGCCTGCGCTGTTTTGAGTGGTCCATTCATGTTTCATCTGCAATGTGTCGACAAATTCTACCATTATTTCATACTGTAATTTGTTAGACAGCATTCAATATTATACTATTCAATCTTGTTTAGTACTTTGTACCGATTATCGAATTGATTATCAGAGTTAAAACTATGTACATGTCGTTATCGCTGGGCTTTGATAGATGGTTGTAGAGAATGAATTGGTTTCCCTCCTTAGCATTGAATTAGTTTGGATCATAAGTCGATAACTGACTGCAAATTTATTAAGAATGCAACATAATTTTATGGTAGAATTCGCATGGATAAGGGGATTTTCCGTATCCAAATTAATCTCCAATTTTATTTTTGTTGGTTAGAATAGATATCTGAATGCAACTAAAATTGGAGAGACTAAAGCTGCGAGCAAATATGCCTATTCTTTTCTCTATATTGGCATTTAGAAGTAAGGAGTGTTAGCTAGGACGGTCGGGGAAAAAAATTATAGTGAGACATTTTTTAGCACCCTACTGCATCAGCAATGCTACACTTACAGATACAGATATCTTACAGATACGCACAAATGGGATGGGTGGGTAAGGATTCACAATCATGTGAGGGTGTAAGACTTCTTTTTGTCTGTACAAATGGAAAATCCCGACATTTTTTTAACCCAGAAAAGCTATTGTGCATGGGGGAGGCCGGCGGGTTAGCGACACTATTTGTTATGGATACTCTCGTTCTCTCTTTCAACATTTAGTGACGTTTCCAAACTCGAACTTTAACCATCGAGAATTTATAAGTACATTCTAGTACAATTGGAGTAAACAATCAAGAAACCTCTATGAAGTTGGTCTAAACTCTAGAGGTCATTAGTGTTAACACTTTCTTTTATCCGATCTTACGTCCCTCCAATGTATTTATGACCTAAATAATTTTATATATTTAAATTATCATGGGCCATTTTCATTATATTTTATTCTACATAAAATGGCAGTTTTCAAACCAACCACTACTGAATTTATGGCAAGGTAACATGTGAATTTGTCCATAGAGTTGACTAATTATGCACAATCAAGAGCTCTTTATTAGAATATTAATTACTAATAATGTTAAAGAAAAGAAGATTTTCATGTATAGGTCAAAACTCTTGATTACACATTATGATACGTAATAATTTATAATCCTAAGGTCCCTCTGTCATCATCACCCTCTAAATATTATTCCAGAACATCAAACCGGCCCTTGTCAATATTGGAATGTCGGACCGCCTCCACTTAATATTATATAAACCAAAATCCCTACTCGATTAATTATTTAAAAATGCTTTTTGATAAGCGTTTTGACTCAAGAAACCATGTGAACGAAAACCCTAATTGTTGATAGGAAAATAAAAATAAAAATTTGGATGGAAAGTTCAAAAATCATCCTATAATGTATCCTTTTATTTGGAAAGCGTAATATTTCGGCCTAAATTCTTCGACCATGTATACTCAATCTAATCTTCTAGTGCCCCTTAATATTATAATCCACTAATATAGAGATATTTTTTGTTTAAAAATCAAAATAAATACTCGTTCCATCCCAATTATATAGGCTTGTTTCTTTTTCACACGGATTAAAAAAACTTCTTTAATGTCATTGAAAAATTAATTTTTGTCAAGATTTTTCCTAGTTTACCCATATTCAATTTTCAGTATGTAAAATTAAATTATTGTTGGAATTAATAAAGAATTTGAAGAAGAAAAAGAAATGGAAGTTGTTCCATGTTCCTAGAAATGAAAAATATGTGTATTTGGATGATTTCAAGAAGTTGGCACATTAAGTGGTAAAAATTTAATAAGGATATATTGATAAAAGAACATAACAAAATATTTTACATTAGGAAACAGTGGTATATATTTGAAACAAGAGAAAAAGGAAACTCAACTTATATAATTGAGACGGAGAGAGTAAGTTTTTCCTAGTAGTGGGTTACTTCAAAGTCATAATGCATAGTGTTTGAACATGGATTCGAGATATTTTGTCTACTCCTTTTTGCACTACCAACCTTAGGAGAAGCAAATAAATCTATCTAGTGTGTAGTTTATGAGCAAAAAGTTTCTTACTTTGATTATAAAAGCAAAATTACTTTCAAAAAGATAAATAGTTTTATGTAAAATAAAGAGTTACATAGATCTTTGAGCTTATTTTTAAGTAAATTTGAGTTATATATAACTTAATTAGCCAAACATGCGCACCTTATTTCATGTAACTTTGACCATAAGAAGAAAGATAATTAATACCTAGCTAGAGTACTAGACCAACGGTTCCTATCTCTTTAGGTCTTCTTTATGTATTTCTGGGACATTTACATGATAACATCATCAACTAAATTATAATTTTTTTCTTATAGATTAACTTATTTAATGGTGGCACAAAACACTCACACGTGGTAGAGTGAGAGAGAGAAAGTATTTCTTGTGAAATAAGCATGGAAAAGTTTGGGCGTGGCTTTGAATCGTGGGGACACACAAAACTTGAAAATGAAAGGGATCACGACCGTTAATAAGTTTAATTAAGTAGCAAAATTATAATTTTTTGGACGATCTATTTAATCGATTGAATATCATATCGAAGAAGAAAAATGTGTTAAATCATTGAAATTAGTGGAAATGAACTCAATCAAGTTAAAAATCAACCGTAACCCAATCGAAAAGGCTTCTATTTTGAAACTAGTCGAAATCAACTCGATCAAGTGAAAATCGACTGTATTTTAGTCCAAGAGAAGTGGGATTTGGACCTTCAAGTTAGGCTTTTAAGTAAATTCCTCTGCAAGGTATGGCTGACCCCATATTGGTAAAACTTCTCCATGTGTCTGCATTCTTATAGAAAGGAAGCAATACACTAAACGTAAAAATTACTTCTTCTTTTTTTCTCTCATAATTTTGAAGTCCAAGAAATAGAAACAATATATATATATAAATATCAAACTTTAGTCTTTAATTTGTTATGACTCTCTCTTTTATAACCCAAGTCTTAAACCAGTTTCTTCTGTTTCTTCCTCTCATCCAGGAGAAGAGATGAGTTGAGATGAAGAAGGTGACGTCGCGACGTATTTACAGCAACTAAAGGAGGCATCCAAAGGGATCGCATTGATCCCAATTCTGTGCTTTCACGGTTCAACTTGGATTTGTAGTTAGGGTTAAACTGTATATACTGAATTTGGATCATGTGATCCCTTTGGATTCATCCTTTGGTAGCTTCCAACATGGAGATCTGATGAAGGCTTCATCACATCAAATCACGCCCTGTAAATTACAGGATTAATTCGACCTCTTTTTACTCTTATTATAAGATGAAGAGAGAGAGGGAGAGAGGGGAATATTTTTGTTCACATAAAATGCAGGCTGCGAAAGGAATCTAGCTAGTAAGTATAGAATATATAATTCTTTACTGATATATATCAGATTTCTAATTCCATTATCTTGAATTCTTTGTTTCATTTTGTTGAGATTTTCATGAAAAAATACATGTAATAATGTGAAAGCAATTCAATCTTCTTGATTTATGGTTCAAATTTAATTTCCAAGTATTAGCATTCCAGCTTAATTTTTGCTTCTATTATTCTTGATTTTCTTATTCTTTTCATTTAGACCCTCAAGTTTCTGAAATGGAATTATTTATTTAAATTTTGTTTTAAACATCTTCCTATATGAAAATTAACAAGAGGAATACACATTCTTTTTTTTCTTTTTATCTAGAATCTCATATGTGAACATTAATTAATTTTCACAAATGAATAATTACTAGACTTGGATTTTATTTTTAATATTATTAGAAAGTGGAATGAGTTAGGTGAAGTGAAGGGTGACTGAGAGCCTGCAGGTTTTATTTTGCAAGCAAATTAAATGCATACACAGAATAGAAATCTGGTTAATTAATTGAAAATTTCCCATTGTTGCTTACTGGTTTCGCTACTCGATTATCGAATCTTTAACCTTCTGACAATGGTTAGGCATATTCTTAGTATATAATGTTAGTACTTTGTTAAGATTCATATTTTTGATAACAATCGTCAGAACCTGAATATTTGACTGGAGGCAGCTTGTTCATGCCTTCAGAATCTTTAACTACCCTCCATCTGAAGAGCTATATGAGCTTTAAAATTTATTTTGGAGATGCATTTGTTTAAAGTAAATAACTTAAACCTTAGAATTAGAAGGTGGCATGGGGATAATTATTATTGAATCTTATGTTAGTTTGTCCTTGAGTGTTTGTAGAATTAAATGAATGGGAAAAAAGGGTTTTGAGTTCTCCTTTCTGTAAACTTCAACTTCAACAGCCCGACTAGGCACTAGGGTGCAATCAAGTATGTCTCAATCTAAACCCTCCTCATAAAATTTTTGGACTATTTGAGTGAGAAAAACGTGCTCCTTAACATGCCGACATATTCAATTTTTTTCCATCAAATGCGTGATACATATTCTCATCTATGACGATATTTGAACTCGAACTTCTAGTTGTAATCTAAAAAATTATATATATATATATATATATATATATATATATATATATA
>CAIGRL010278275.1:0-11140 GCA_903798325.1 Fraxinus xanthoxyloides
GAGAATTTTCCATCTACAAGAAAATGTTTTTAGAATGATTTTTGGAGAGTGTTTTGATGAAATGCTCAATGCAAAATGATATGGAATGCATAATGGATGTCCAAATGAGCCTATTTATAGAAGATAAGAGTTGTGAGTGAAGTGTCATACTCCAAACTTAACAACATTCACGAAGGGAAGCATCCACTGCTGTCGCTAGTCTGTCACTATCATCTAGCTTGAACGACAGTGACGCCTCTTCAACAGAATCTCTCTTGTTCACCTATCGCTAGACGATTAGGGGTTGTGAGTGAAGTATTATGTCCTAAACTCAATAGCCTTCATGAAGAGAAGCATCATTTGTTGTAGCTGGCATCTCGCTCGAACGATAGTAACACCTATTCAACAGAACCTTTCTCACTCGCTTGTTATTCGAGTGACAATCTCATCACTCATGCTCACACAAGCAATAGGCGAGCTATGAAGTTAGACATTTTATCCCGACCAGTTTTTCTATTTTCTATCCAACTTTGAACCACAAATTTCCATTCATCCAGAATTGATTTTGAGATTTCAAATATATCACGACGATCTACTCGATGAGTAGAACAAGTTAATCTATTTATATTTATAATTTGACTATCGGATAAAGTTCGAAAATTTGGTCGAAATTGACATAAAGTTACCTTTTAAGTTGTATACTTTAACTAAATTTCGTCATTCTCTAAACCAAATTCCACCAATTCCTCACATGAATAAAAATTTGAATATGCTCATGCTATACGAAAATATGATGCATTGCAGAGAAAACATAAAAATACTGTATCAGATAAGATAGTTTTCGCCCTTAAATCTCCCTTAATGAAATACTATCGAATTTACTTTGCTAACTGATGAACGTGATGTCCTGAACTATTCAGCTGTTGGTGTAAACCAAGAAAATAATACTCACACGGACGTCTTCTCTAAATCGTTCATGGTTCTCATAATTTGGTTCATTTTGGTCCTGAACCACTCTTGCGTTTTGCAAATGTTTAGAAAATTTCAGCTTTTGAACAATTTTCATTGAGGCGATCCCACTTCATACTTACATAGGTGATGTCCTATTAAGAGTATTTTACCCCTCCACTTAATTTAATCAAGATATATAAATCATTAAAATGATATCTTAACCTTAACATTACGCAAAAAACACTTTAATTATCATAGAAATGAGTAAACATTTTTTCAAGTGCTTCATTGAATCTTCATAACTTAGTTATCCCCTTGAACCAGATCTTGAGATCTCCAGAAAACAAGGTAAGGTTACCATTACAAAGATCCTTACGTAGTAGGCTTTAATCTTATTCATCTCTTGTATCCTTTAAAAAAGTGTTATCTCTTTCATCCACATTTGCTTATGTGTTCTTCTTGGACTTTCGATATTCATTAGAACGATGTTCGGCTTTTCCACAATTGTAACAGTTGCCTTTAAACTTCTTGCCTTTCTTGGAGTTATCTACTTTTGGTATAATACCGGAAATCTTATGTTTTTTGTTGACAACTTTCGAACCAGTTTTAATAAAATTTGTTCCAAGTTGAACAATAAATTTACTCTCGATATTTCTATTGTCCTTCTCAATCCTCAAACGGATTGTCAATTCCTCCAAGTTCATCTCTTTGCGTTTGTGATGGAGATAGTTCTTGAAATCTCTCCATATAGAAGGGAGTTTCTCAATGACGGTTGCAATTCGGAAGAACTCACTCAATTCCATCTTTTCAACATGTATGTCATGGAGTAGAACTTGAAGTTGTTGTATTTATCACGCTTTTGGAGTATCATTTTGTAGTCCAAAAACTTGTCGACAATAAACTTCTTTGTTCCGGCATCCTCGTTCTTATACTCCTTTTCCAATAAATCTCATAGATCTTTGCTGAATCCATCGAACGATACACTTCATAAAGGGCACTGTCCAATCCATTTAGGATGTAATTTTGCAAAGGAAATCTGAGTGCTTCCATACATCCAACGCAATAATCAAATGACAATTATTTTCTCCTTTTTGTACAACAGAAGTGTTTTTTTAGGAACTTTCCCAAATTCGAAGTAGTAAAATAAAACATCTTTTGTTGCCATCTTTTAAAATTCACACTTGCAAACTTTTTCGATTTTTACTGTGTGGGATGTGAGAGTTTGATATATGTATAGCCAAAGGTGGAACCACATAATTCATACAATTTTTTGATTGACTCGAAGTTGTCTCAACAATATTCATTTATATTATAAATAGAAGTTCAACATACAAAATAATGAAAGAAAAGATATCCAACAAAAATCACAACCAAACAAATTTTGTCTTAAAATTATTGGTAGATAGTATATTGAAATGATTGTTTTAGACAAAGAAATATTTAAGTTTAATTCACATGAGCGTAATTAAACGCTTAAAATGAAAGAAAGAAAGTGAAGAACGAAATTCGAGGTAAGTGAGAACACTTTCTCCTTAAGAAAAATTGCTCTACAACAGTGCTAATGGTTTACAGAATTTGTTTTTCAAGATACAACGAATACAACTTGTGGTAAAAATACTTCAAACTAAAAGCAACAACGACTTTGAACAATAATTTCCCCTCTATAAGAAAATGTTTTTGGAATGACTTTTGAAGAGTATTTTGATGTAATGCTCAATGTAAAATGATATGAGATGCATAATGAACGTCCAAAGGACACTATTTATAGAAAATGAGGGGTTGTGAGTAAAGTTTTATATCTCAAACTCAGCAACCTTCACGAATGAAAGCATTTATTACTGTCGCTAGCCTTTCGCTCGAGCAATAGTGATACCTATTCAACATAGCCTCTCTCGCTTGACAGTCGCTAGACTATTGTTCGAGTGACAGTCTTATTGCTTAAACAACAACGGTCTCATTGCTTAAACTTATTCGAGCGATAGGCGAGCTATGAAGTTAGGCATTTTATCCCGACTAGTTTTCCTGTTTTCTATCCAAATTTGAATCTCAATTTTTCATTCATCCGAAATTAGTTTTGAGATTCCAAATATATCATGATGATTTACTCGACAACTAGATAGATTAGTCTATTTATATTTATAATTTGAATATTGGATCAAGTCTGAATATTTGGTCGAAATTGACACAAAGTCACTTTTTAAGTTGTATACTTTAACTAAATCTTTCATTCTTTAAACGAAATTCCAGAAATTTTGAGGATTAGAGATTACTCATTTGGCAAGAGTAGCCCTTAATGTTACTTTGTTGTATCCAAGCTAGATATATTTCACCCAAGCATTAGCCTAATGGAAAATAGGGGTTCACGTCTCAAATAGAGTTTTTGTTTAATCTAGAGATGTCTCCAATCAGGATAACAAATGAAAACTCCGTCTTATTCTACATTGAGTGAAAACGCAAAGATCCAACAATTAAAATGTGGTTACAAAAGAGGACCAAACGAGAAGTATATCTTAAAAAATATTAGTTATTTCAACCTGATGAAACAACACATGTATGCTGAAAATACCTTAGTTGAAGATGAAGACTACAACATGAAACATACCTTCACTAAACCTATAGATACATATATAGTGTATCTAACCAAAAAAAATAAAAAATAAAAAAAAATCTTCACTCCATGTATTTTTATCAAGTGAAAATCCTTATTTTAGAGAGATAATAATGCATAATTGTAGTAACCTTTAGGGCTTATAAAAAAAATCAGTGAGATCACATATTCGCTACTAATCATCATAGAGCTTAATGGAGCAGGGGAATCACGATCTTCACTTCTCCGAATCATGGTCTTGACAGAAAAGATTGACTTTGATTTATACAGTAACATTTAGGGTTGAATAACATGGGAAGAAACTAAAGCAAAAAAAAAAAAATTGGGAGTTGAATTTGGAAATGTGCCACAAAGATGCAATTAAACCCCTATTTGGTGATCATTATTCACCAAAAACAATGTGTTGAATGGTGAATTTTTTGAGAATGCGTTGTTAAAAGAAATTTTTTTTGAGTTTACGTGTAAAATATTTTATTATATGAATGTGTGGTTAAAATTAAATATGTAGAAAAAAAAGTTTTAACATCAAACATGGGCTAAATTGATGTGGAGAGAGAAACGATGTCAAATTCAACAAAAATGATGTTCAGTTATGTAAATTTTGAAAATGTTGTGCTAAGGGCTCATGTCAAGTAACCCTATATCATTAAAGTAGGAAAATGAAATTTAGAATAATAAATTTTCGAAAAATGTGTGGTTAAGAAGATAAAAATAAAAAATATTTTGAATTTATATATAAAATATTTTATTGTGAGAATGTGTAGTTGAAAATGAATTTGAAAACATAAAAGATATAAAATAATGATTGAGGAGCATAATTTTCACAATTTTTTTTAGCTTAAGCCCGGTTCGAAAGATTAACTCAATCTAAGCCCCAAACCAACAAGAGTTTGATACCCAATTAATAAAAGATTTTTTTACGTTTTAACTTTTTAAGTTTTAAAGAGTAAAAATTTTAATTAATAAACTCCGAACCCACATCCCGAGCTGCAGGTGACTTTCAACCGATAAACTCCGAACCCACATCCCGTTACCTGAACCCGTCAAAACGCGAAGTAGGAAACCACAGAAGCAAAACCAATTCCGCGCACGGTGCAGGTAATTTCCTGATTTTCGTTTTATTAGCGTGAAGAATATGTAGTTTACGCCGTTGAATGGAAGAATTTTTTTTTGGAATTTGGTGGCTGCACAAAATCGATCTGAATTTTGAGATTTTCGTTCATTCAGGTTGTCATCTACGTCTTGCAATTCATCAGCCAAAGTGGCTGCTGGTCCAGATCGAAGCATCCCTGTCTGCGTTTCTCTCGCAACCATAGGTGTGGGCTTGAATTGCACTTGATGTTTTTCACGCACATTTTGGTTCGATGAGCCCTTCCTTCTTGCGGCTACCATTTTACCCTATAAAATCAAACAATGGAAATCAAACTGTAATGTCTAATATCGACCACATTTGGTGAAAAAGTAAAAAATACTCAGTTGATGTGTACTTGTGCGTTAACTGCTAGTTGCAATTCGATTCAATTGATTCTAATTCAGCTTCTGCCCAGTCCTGTTCCAAAGGAAGCAATTGAACATTAACACTTACACATTAGTTTCAGATTGCAGTACATTGCCCAAACCAACATTAGTACATCAGTCACAATCCCAATCCCCAAGCAGCTTAGGTAAGACTAAGCAGGCAATGACATAAACATAAAAGAAACAAATTCTACTTAATAAACCTCACATTCAATGAGAAAGGATTATACTTACATCAACTGGCTCATCCTCCCTGAAATGATACAGTTTATTGTGTCCCCTTAACCCACAGATGGAGCACGTTATCGTCACAGTCCTCTTTTTCAAACAAATCCAAATCTCTAACATATAACTAAATCATTGTAATTGTTCAGTCCACATCTAAAAAATCTTGAAGCTTTAAATTTTCACTTCATTCCAATATTGAAGGTGAGAAGTTCTTTACCTCCATCTTCTCCATCTATGCATGCAAATTTGAACCCAATCGCAAATTTTGGGTTCATAATTTAGGTCTGTCGAGCGCGATTTAATGTTCATCCAAGGCTTCCGATTTGGACCAAAATCACTGTGAATGTGTTTTAGGGAAATTGATTTTCGATTTTGAAGGTATTAAAATAGTGTCTTTCTACAAACACGCTTCCACCTTGGATTCAAGTAGATGCCTTCAATAGCCACATGGAATTCCGTTGAGCAACGTCATACAATTTCAAACTTCTGTGTGGTGAGTGATGGATGGAGAGATGGGTTTGTAAGTTCAGTGACCATTTAGCAGCTAAACAAAGTTCAGTGACATAACGTGACAATGAACTAAGTTCAGTTATGAATGAAACTTTTTACTCAGTTTTAACCCAATCCAAATCACAGCCATTCTTCCTCCGAATTGTTGAATTGAAACCACACCTGATTGCATCGCCTGTGCTTACGATCTCCCAGCTCCAATGGGCTACTATACGGTAATAGCATCGGTCACAACCAGAAATTTTCTGTGGATCATTAACACTGTTCTGTTAGTTCTCTCTCTCACTTTTGCTGATCTTGATTTTAAAGTGTTTGATGATTCTCAAATTTTTTTTTGGCTATTTAGGGATTGGGTATCTGGTTTTAACATTTGGGGTGGGTGGGTGTTATTAGTCTAAGCTAATTTGGGGATGGCCGAATTTTAGGCTGCAATTGTATATAAATTTACCAATTTCTTAATTTACTTTTAACTGTAAGGATAAAGCTTATCTTTTTGGAATTAGGCATTTGTGAAGGGTATGTAGCTTTGATGATAAAGTTAGAAGCGCTCAAGCTGCACAATTCAAAGAGGTCAATTTCTATGACAATGAAAATAGTGATTTAGTTGCAAGTAATGACTTTTCCTTCTTGCATCTGCATATATTACTTTATGGATTTGGTGTTTTTCCAATAAAAGTTTTAGGCATCGCATTTTTCTGCAATATTAAAAATGTGATCACAAGTTCGGAATACATGATGATCATGATTTTCCTGATATATGAATAAATGAATTAGTTCTATATTTTCTTTCCCTCATTTCGTGGGTTTTCTTCATAATATTGACAGATTATTGATGCCCATTTACTAGCTAATAATTGAAAATGTAGTGTGTTGTATGAGTATTGTGTTTTAGGTTCCTAAAATTTAAGCTCATAGGCATTATCTTATATTCTGGATTGCCTTGTATCTCGAACCGCTCCCTAGTCCCCAACATCTCCAAACAATGCAATTCTAGGATTGTTTACTTGGTAGTTGGTAGCACTAAAATCATAGTTATAAAACCCGCCCGACGGTTGAACAATTTTATAGATATGCAAATCCAGGTTGAACAATTTGATAGAAATGCAAATCACTCGGTCAAAATCCGAGTGTGACCGAGTTGATCCATTGGTTGACTGAGTCAACTGGCCGTTTTTATATTAAACGGACCGATTGACTGGTTTGACCAAATTCCAAAGTTTTCCTTAAATTTTTAGTGTTCAAAAGATTTGAACCTTGAAGTAAGGTGAGTAGTACCTAGCCATTAGAGCGCAATAGTTTATTGTTAGTCATTTGCGATAATATATAAATATCTAAATCCTTTATAGTTTGTTAAAAATATTATTTTAAAAAATTATAGTCCTAATTTTAATTAAAATGAATTGAATGTTTAACAAAATAATCTAAAAATATATAAATAATCAATGACAAATAATTTAAAAATTTTAATTTTATCTCAAAGAAAATTTTATGCTTTAAAAAACCTTTTAGAATTTTTAAACACTAACACACAGGTCCAACTACTAATTCACCAGTTCGATCAGTAACCTGAGACCCAGTATCTCGATCGGGTCGAGTTTAATAACTATGACTAAACTAATTCTATGTCTTTGTGCTAAATAATAAATGATCCCTATGATTTGCAAGTTAAAAATGATGGTTACTCAGGCTGCAATATTCCCAAAATTGCAGCATTCTTGGCTTTAGAATTCTCTACTTTGTTATATGGATTTAATGAGATTATTGAATAATAGATAGAACTAAGACCGAATCAAAGATTCTAAATTTTCAGTTTACACAGAAGTTTCCCATTTTATTGTAAATAAATTTTATTATTGATTTTCTTAAGTTTCAGCCGCCCTTACTGAAAATCTTGGATCTGCGAGAATGGAATTGAAAGGAAAGCCTGTTGAGCATGGATATTACATGCCGGCGGAGTGGGAACTCCATTCTCAATGCTGGATGGGTTGGCCTGTGAGTTTCTCACTCTTTTAGTTCTTTAATTAGTGTTTTTAAACTATTTTAGTGATACCTATGCCTGAAATTTCCCTTTTCGGGAATTTTTTAATCATCTTAACAGTGAATATTTTGTAATGACATTGGTTTTATTTTTAATTTCGTTGATCGATGCAGTTCGTTTCATTATTAATAACATAGTATCTGTATTAGTAGAATTGTTAACCTACTACTCTTGACAGATCAACTAATTTTTTTATTTATTTTTTATTTTTTATTTTTTATTTTAACGTTCTTGTGTAGAATTTACTCATTTTATTGGGTAACACTTGGAAGGAGGAAGATTAATCTATGTAGATGTTACAGTGATTTGGAAGTTTGGTGATATTTTAAACAAAAAAAAAAAAAAAATCATTATGATGTATTATTTCGAGAAATTGAGGGAAAAGTGGGTATAATAATGAGGTTAGGGAGTAATAAGTTAGAATGATAATTTTTGGTTTTAGAAGAAATTTGACTCTCTGGCCATGGATTCAATGAAATTAGAAAATTTTTATCAGGAAATTAGAAGAAATTCATAATTATTCCTTTTCTGCTAATCTAATGAAATTTTTTAATAATTTTGAGTCACCGAAAATTGATCAAGTTTTGTTGGAAATAATAAAGAACAAATTAAAATTGTTACTTTTTTGTATGATGATAATGCAGGAGATTCTTATAAAGATATACTGATCAATTGAGTTTATGATGTGGTTAATTGAGTTTATTCTACTTTTTGCTTGATGATAATGCAGGAGAATGAGATTCTTAAAATTGTTACTTTTCTGTATGATGATAATGCAGAAGAAATTGTTATGATTTGGTTAATTGAGTTTATTCTTTTCTGTGAAATTTCGAAGTTATGAAACCAGATCATGTGAAAACTTTTCAAATTCTGTTCTGGTGATTCAGAAATACAAATGATCTTTACTTGTCAATTATATTAGTGTTACAATGGGATTTCATATGTTCAAAAGTAAATCTTTTTCCTTTTTTTTTGGCTATTTGCCTTTGATCCCACTTACCAGTTAGTGGTTGTCAATCAGTCAGTTAAGAAAATTATATCAGTGTTATTAGAAAGTGAGTGGTCTTGTGGCTGATGGTTTTGAGAAATTGGTCCAACCATTAAATGGGTAGGGGCCAAATAATTTGGACTTCGTCACTAACTTCTCTTATAAAGGTTTTATCGACTGTATAATTGTTTTTTGTGATTTGAATCTGTCACTTTTTTTCATTCTTTCTTGACATGTGTCTGCCCTTCTGTCCCTAACTATTACCATGCTCCATCATCATTCAAGTGTCGTATAAGCTAGGCAAAGAACAAATGCAAAATACCTTGATTCTCATGTTTCATTTGGATTGTAGGAACGGCCAGATAACTGGCGAGATGGAGGAGTGCATGCTCAACGTGCATATGCCAGTGTGGCATCTGCAATTTCAAGATTTGAACCTGTGACTGTTTGTGCTAGTGCTGCACAGGTTGGCAGTAATTATTTGCAGCAAGTTTTTATGAAATTTTATTCTCTTTTAGATTTGAATGTATATTTTTGTGGACAGTGGGCCAATGCACGGAGTCTCTTACCAGAACATATCAGGGTTGTTGAGATGAGTATGAATGATTCTTGGTTTCGCGACACTGGTCCAACTGTGAGCTTCATCACTTTTTTTTTTTTTGCTTTCCAACTACGTTTCTCTTTCAGAGAACAAAAAAACTTATTTTTATTTTTACTGGAAGTAGAAGTTTCTTACAAAATTATCATGATTAAGACAAGTCTCAACTTATTCAATGGCAGTTTGTTGTGAGAAAGATTATATCAAATCCTGAGAATCTGGAGCACAAGGTTGCAGGAATTGATTGGAACTTCAATAGCTACGGTGGTAAGGTTGCATAATTTGTTTCTGTGTCGTCAACTTAGTCCCTGTTTTGTTCCCTTTACTTTAACTTAATTTATTTGTCATACTCATTTTGAACCACACATTCACGCAATAAAATATTCTACACGTAAATTCAAATCTTCTCTACTTTTTAACCACACATTCTCCAAAAAATACTATTCAAAACACAGCGTATTTTTTTTTTTAAAAAAAATGAAATTTAAGGCCACCAAACAGGGGCTTATTCTGCAGCAAATACAACTAATTAATTCAATTGAAAGCTGGGGGTCTCGTATGCAATGTGTTTCGATGAAAGTATGTTTCAGTGTGCCTTTTTTGTGCATTGTGTATGCTTTATAGTGACGTTTTTGAAGAATAAATGAGTTATATGGTTGATGTTTCAGTTCTGAGGGAAAGCAGCATCTTCTAATAGGTGATCAGCCAAACTTAATGCTATTCTAGAACATATACGACCAGTGCGTGAAGTTTGTTATTCTCCTCACTATGGATTACCTTTCCTGATGTGTGCATATATACTAGCTGTATAGGTTTAAGGTTATGTTGTCCCTCGTAATTGGTTTATGTATTAAGTTTGATAACTAATAAGAAAAGGGAAGTTGAAGGAGATTAGTGCACATTATATTGGAGTTGGTAGGATGACATACATAAATGTTTCAAGGGACTCGTTCAAAATACAAGTGTTATAGAATGGTTGTTAGGCTAACTATATTTTATGGTATTAAATGTGAAGCCAATAAAGAAAAAATCATCCATGAGATGAATGCACAAGATATAACAATGTTAAGATAAATGTGTGATGATATTAGCATGAATAAAATTAGAAAAGATTTTATACACCACCAACTGGCAATTGGAGCCTAATGGTACGACCTTATGATAAATTAAGGAAATGGCTACTTAGATGGTGTCTTTGATGCTCGAACTCTTTGAAGTGGACAAAGTACTTGTGTGGGACACGACATGACGTAGGTATGGATATGAGATATGTGTCGGATCCTCTAAGTTTTAATCGAACACTTCGCTATTTCTGTTTTTTTTTTTTCTTTCCCTTTTCTTCATTCCTATTTCTGCTCTCTATAAATCTAATGCCGCTAGGTTTACCCTTTTTTTCTTCTTTATTTTTTCTTTCCCTTTCTTCTTTTTCCCTTCTTTTCTTTTTGTAGATGATTTAGGATTTTCTTTGTATAAAATGAAAATGGGTTTCATATAGTGCTATTGAATATTCCACTAATCTAAATTGCAATCAGGTCTCTCATTTTCTTTTTATATTACATTTAGTAATTACCTTCCATAATTGAAAACTAAACCCCAAAATGGGTTAATAGCACAAAACGTCCCTACCTATGACGGGTATTGTGGAAAACGTCCATACGTTTGATTTTTTGGTGCAGAACGTCCCTACCTTTGCATTTTCTTGCGCAAAACGTCATTTTCACC
>CAIGRL010278322.1:0-11154 GCA_903798325.1 Fraxinus xanthoxyloides
AATTTAGCTTATGACATGAAACTGAAAAGATGCATTATGAGTTATTAACTGTTTAAATCACTTTTACACTATGAACTACTTGAATTACTTTTACACTTAATACTGTTTTACATACATTTTACATTGAGTATTTGAGTTGTCTATTTCAGGTTTGATAAATGAAAAGTAGAATTCGATCAAGACAATTATTGGTTGTGTTAGTCTTTTGAGTCCGTGATTTTATTCCACTACTACCTTGACTTTAGAATGTACTTTTGTCGTAAAATGTCAAAGGGGGAGCTTGTTAGGTATTTGATGTAATTGACAAGTTTGAGAACAAAATGACTATAATTAATATATTGTAAAAGTCAAGGAATAATGTGCAATTAATTGAAATTAGGTTATATTAGTTTAGGGTTCAACAATGGGAAAGAAGGAAAAATGGCGTTGGAATTTCGTTAAACTGTCGCCAAAGTTTGGCTCGAGCGTCAGAAATAGAAATTGAGTCGCCCGCCTGTCGCCTTGCCTTCGTTCGAGCGAGAACATGTTGCTCGACTGTCGCTCATCCCTCGCTCAAGCGACTGTGTTATTCAAGAATTTTTAATTCATTTTTTTAAATGTTTTTTATCCGGTCTATTCATTCCTTAACCTACATATAAATATCAGAACACATCTGAATAGTTTTTTTACAAGGTTGAACATTGAGAAAAACACATTCCTTTGAGTCATCTCGATAAATTTGCTTTCAAATTTTGTCATGTTATTGGCTATGGCGGTGAAAACATCAAATTCATAATCCAAATACCAAACCATTGCTTCTTTCATATCCGTCGGAGGTCTGAAGATCAAGGGAATGTGACCGGAGTTCCAGTCGTTGAAGAACGTGGTGTTATTCGTTAATCCACAAGAGATAGACGATTTCACAAAATTGGAAGTTGTTGCAGGAGAACGCAATCCAGAAGAGTTTTGGAAACTGCAGCTGGGAGTTGGTGCAGGAGCACGAAATCCAGGAGGACTGTTGGAATTGCAGTCAAAAGTTCAGAAAGTATTTATTGTCGTTTAGTCTGACGGACTATAAGTTGTAAATCGTTTATAGTGGATTGTTGACTAGTAAAGTGTCCGTAGTTTTTACCCAATTAGGGTTTCTTCGTGATCAATTCTTATGTTAATTTATTGCTTTCATAACTTGATAATCCAATATGGGAAAATCTGAATTGCGTGATTAATCATCTGAAGATAATTAATAGTGACTTATTGCTAATTAATTATTAAGTGTTTAAATTCCGCTTAGTCACTTATTCAACCCTCTTTAGGTGTAGTTTGGGTCGAACTTCGTATTTTCATATGGTGTCATTATCGTATACAACCAGACCTTTTGTTGAACTCAATAATTGTGTTAGAACAAGATAAGATTGTCTCGATAGTAATTTCTTCACTAATATTCCAATTTTGTCGCGAACTTTAGACTCCAAATTTGACTGTTGCAAAAGGTTGGCATTTTGTCAAGTTTCTAGACAAATATTCATACAAAATTTTGATTGGATGATATTAAAGTTGAATGAAAAATGTCTTTTGCAAGAGTGCACGTTTAATAATATTAAAATCCTCCACTTCTTTAAAAGGGTCATTGGTTCACTTGGCTTAGTTAACTATAAGGCAAATATTCACATTGTTAAATGATGAATTCATCAAGTGTATTTCTTGTTTCTTACAAGTGCTTCCAAAATTCTAATCCAGTCAGATTTGTTTGATTTCACATTATATCATCGTATTCAATTATGGCAGTAAATGAGCACTTGAATTTCCCAAATAGAGGTGTTTTACATATTTATTTACAAATCCTGGAATGCGAGGGTAGCACGTCACATTACCAAATATAAATATCCGAACATGTTTGGTACCAAATATTAAATCAGACTTCAAAACACCAATGACAATCATTTGACTTCTTTTTTTTGTATTAAATCCGCTCTGCCAAACATGTCTTGCACAATGTAGCTATCACTAACTCACATCTAAAGATTGCACCTTTTCTAAGCAGCTGCTACGATGATGAGGGTTCCATATTTCTTTATTCCGCGAAGATCTCATGCTTCAACACTTAAAACGTTGTCCTTGAACGGTCCAGAATCATGTAGTACTTTCATTACAAGTTTAATCTGTAGAAGAATTTAGTGAACTATAGTTGATAAACGATGATACAAAATTCAAAAGAAAGTACAGTTGATAAGCGATTATACGAAATTCAAAGGAACGCAGAATGAGTTTATTCTGATTTAGGTCACTACTGAAAGACTTAAAATGAGTACTGAGAGAAAATTGACAAGGAACCTGAGCTCTAGCCTCTACTTAGATTCAGTTAAATACTCGCACGATTCATTTGCATAAACCTGTAAAGTATAACTATAACCACCTAAACTGATGTTATCCAATGTTATTAAAAATATATAAAGCTCATGTTCGATGCCCATTATTGTGTAAAAATGATGTTTTGAATATTGATATTTTTGGAGAATGCGAGGTTAAAAAGGAAAAAATCTTGAATTTCCATGTAAAATATTTTATTATTGGAATGTGTAATTAAAAATAAGTATGAGAAATAAATTATTTTATTTTAAAGGGAATCGAAATGGACTTATATTACACACAAATGAGACTTTATCTAAGAAAAACAAAATGAAGATATTTAAGTCATTTTAATTAGACAAATAATTAATTAAAATAAAAAAAATATATGTTTATATAATATTTCATTTATTTTTGGATAAAACAAATAAACAAATAAATATCGAGTGTTCAATAATTAATATATTTACAAATTAATTTTTAATGTAAAATTTAATTACAGATTGATCTTTTACCTAAGAAATTGGATGAAGAGAGAGAAAAAAAATTGTTATAAAAATTTCTAATTATAATTTAATATTTTTTTGTAGGAAATGAAGAGGAAAAAAATGAAAAAGAAAAAGAAAAATATAACAAATATAATAGATGGAAGAAAAAATAATAAACTTATAATTAGACTCTAAGGTTGGTAGAAAGGCAGAGGAACAAGAATATTAAAATGACAAAAAGACGTATTAAAAAAGTATTTTGTGAAAGTTTCTCAAGATTTTGGAGTGAATGGAAATATAATTTTTTAATTTTTATATTTGTAATTTCTATTTAAAAGTTAGTTCCCTCTAGACTTTTATAAAAACCTTTAAAAAATTGTTGACATTTTGAATACCAAATGATTTATAGAAATTTCTAAAAAGTTTTAATAAAATAGATCCAGACTTGTAAAGGTTTATTAAAAGTTTATAAAAATCTCCATTGGTTATATTGATACTTTCAAAGGTTTTTGTAAAGTCTACATCGAATATCATTAAACCTTTTAAATTTTTAAAAGTCTTAATTGAATAAATCCCTGTTAATTATCATATTTTGGAAATCTTAGTAAGGCGAAAGATAGGAAGGCTTATTCGATTCTGTCATGTCTCGTTGCCATTCTTAAATACCTTTGTTTGAATTTAAAAAATAAAAATAAAGAGAGATGATAGAAAATAAAATTGGTTGAAATCGTTATAAAAACAAAATGGTATTACAATTCAGTATATATATCTCACATCTTAGTGTTACTAACGTCGAAAGGTGGTTTGACCCCCATTTTTGAGGATAATAGGTTTTCTAATAGAGGTTTTTTGTAGAATAAACGTAGAGAAAAAATTTTAATTTACATTCAAAATTATTTTATTAAAAGGATGTGTGGTTAAAAAATGAGTTTGGAAAAAAAAAAAGAAAGAGTTTTATTGAATATGGGCCGGACAATGTTTAATTCTCTTATCCGTAACCCGCAAGTTCATTGGGCTACGCAAAACTAACAATTGGGCTCTACTCAACAAACCCTAACAGCTCCCTGAAAATCAACCACATATAAAGCCATAGCTCATAGGGTTTCTCTTTTTCATTTGCCACAAACTGTGAATTTGGTGAAGAGTAACAGCCACGATGGTGGAGAAAGGCAGCAAGGCCAGGAAAGAGGAGGTTGTCTCAAGGGAGTACACCATTAATCTGCACAAACGTCTCCATGGATGGTACATTTTTCTCTCACTTTGAATATGTATTCGAATATGTTCTTAAATGTGTCTATGCGTGTATATCTGTATATATATGTGTTTTCAAAAGCTCAGATCTGTATTAGTTTGTTTATTGTTACTTTGTTGAACTGTTGGGGTTAAGTTTGACTTCTTTCTTGCAATTACGTTGTTCAATAGAATCAAGTCGTGTCTATTTTTGTTTTCATCGATTCATAAATCGGATAGCTTTATCAAAATTCACATCTCACCTTTACCTTTGTACTTCTGTGTTAGAAAAAAATGTAATTAGTGAATTATTTTTATTGTATTTACATATGAATCTCGAATTTGAAATGGAAATATAAATGATTGCATTCGAAATATAGTTTACCTAATATGAGTGTATGCCTATTAAGCGACCGTCAAGAAGAGTGTGTAAAATTGAAGGAATCTAATTGTTAACATTCATATAAGCTTTTGCCTATTCATAATGAACTATTAATGTCTAAAGAAGTTTAAAATCTATGTTATTGATTTCTTTCAGTGCTCCAAGCTTATTTCTGTGGAACGACTTTCTGTTTGAAGCAGATACATGCTTATTTGCATCTGTGTTGTGGGTGGTGGTTTAATGTTTTGTGATTGCGCTGCAATTGTTAGCTAAGTGCACTATCATCTTAGTGTGCTGTCAATCTGACATGACTGCTTGCATTCTGAAGTTCATACAGTGATGAATGGAAAAATTCTGTCTGAAGTTTGATAAATATTATATTGTGGAAATTTTTGTTGGACTACGTTTCTTGTAACTATAAAAGAAGGGTCAGTTTTTGGCTAAATAGCTAAGGGCCTGTTCTATTTTCTGTTTTCTTACCATTTTCAGTTTTTAGTTTTCGAAAACACTGAAAACACGTTTACTTACCTATTTTCATAAACGAATTTTCGAAAGTGAGTTTAAAATCTACAAAGAAAATGGAAAACGCCAAAAAAGTCGTTTTAATCGTTTCCAGTTAAATCCAAGCCAAATCTTCATTTTTTTTCTAGTTTTGAAAATAATTTTTCAAAATGACAAAAAGAACGCGTTTTTAGCTATCTCAAAGTGGACATTCAAAACACAAAACCCAAAATGGATTTAAAACTCAAAACTAAAAACTGAAACACAGAGAGATTAGCCCCCAAGTGTCCAAACTCTAAAATAAGGAAACGTTTTCATTTTCTTGTCATAGATATGGCATAAAAGGTGGCTTTCTATATGTATTTACATTTTTACCTAATCTGGCTTAAAACCTAGTTGATTAAAGTGAGTGAAAGTGGTTTCTTTATGATCTCTAAAGGTTTAAAGCTGCAGCATTATTTGGTACCTTGTATTCATGCATCTACTGTTCTTTTGATGGATGCTCTGCTATATCTCCACATCTTGATTATATTGTTTTGGTAAAAATGTTAAAGTTTAATTTGTTGTGTAATGGATCTGCCTGCAGCACCTTCAAGAAGAAGGCTCCAAAAGCCATCAAGGAAATCAGGAAGTTTGCCCAGAAGGCCATGGGGACTACAGATGTTCGAGTTGATGTCAAGTTGAACAAGCAGATATGGAGCCGTGGAATTCGCAGCGTGCCAAGGAGAATCAGGGTCCGCATTGCACGCAAGAGGAATGATGACGAAGATGCGAAAGAGGAGCTTTACTCTTTAGTAACCGTTGCAGAAATTCCAGATGGTGGGTTGAAGGGATTGGGCACCCAAGTTATTGAGGACGAAGAGTAAACTTCTGTTTTAGAATCCTGCTGAAGCCCAATTTTGCTATACCCCTGATTTTATCTATAGACTATTTGATGTATGTTTGGAGACATCGTTTTCTATGGATTATGTCGTGTTATTTATTGATGCAGTTCAGCTTGTTTATGATTATCTGTTCCTTCAATGCTAGAATTTACTTGATTTTGATTGATATCTGCGTCCTTAGTTGTATACCTCATCCGTAAAATGTTTGGTTTGATGCATATACTGCAAGTCACTTCTTGTCTTGTACTTCCATTCAAAAACAAGATAGCCAAACAGAACTGGAGATAATATTGGAATCCTATGTAGGGATTATAAAACTATTGCTGGACAATTAGCTCATATGACCCATAGCACTTTAATTACTTTTGGCAAACAAAATGCTCATCCATAGCTGAATCTAATCGAATAAGAGAAATATGGTTTGACACGGTTCACGTCTGAAGCAAAAAGGAGTTAGGACTGAATTTCGAGATGAAACCTTTCTTTTGTTTCTTGAACCTTTGCAGCAATTTCATCTGTGATTCATTTTGAATCAACTTGCGGATAGACATTTTTCAATTAAATTCTGACTGTGCCTTGACAAAGGTTTTTCACGCTTCTACTGGAGCTTAGTCATATGGTTTGTCACCAACACCAACCTGTCCGTGAGAATTTACTCTCGAGACCAATATTTATATATAACACAATACAAGGGACTACTGATAAGGCAAAAATGAGCTGAGCAGGATCCAGTGCTAACAATCGAAACCGGTCTGAAGCCCGATGACTCCCTATCCTCTGCAGCAGCTCCAGCCTATTAACGCTGTAACCCAAGCTGGGTCCCGTGGGTATATATGCTAACCTAGTGAAAGCATCTATCTCGTAAGATGCTACTGCTCTACACTAGAGAGGAGTCCTACTACATGCACCTAGAATAGGAGAATTCAACTGTGATATGCCTACTCACAAGACTTCTTTGGGTACAAATTTGCTGATCTGTTTAAAAAGATCAATATAGAGCAACTTTAAGCAAAAATGTCTTCAGTTACTAACGGTGTTTCACTGTCCATACAAGATTCCGATGCATTTTGGAGCTGCTCATAGTTTAGCTGTCTAGAAGCTTCATATAAAGCGATGCCAACACTGACTGATAAATTCAGACATCTAACATATGTTTCAACCATTGGAATTCGAATAGTGCCACCACCCAAAGATTCACTGTTACAGTCGAGCAGAGCTTCAGGGGGCAAGCCACTAGTTTCAGAGCCAAATACAAGCCAATCTCCTCTTCTGTAGGAATATTCCTGCACGAAGAAAACATCCGTTAAAAGTAAATTCATATTATTCAACACTAAGACTGTCAGGTGGAAAATATTTCAATTACTTAGAATTCATCACAATTTGTAATCGTCTAACCCTCCAACAAAAACTCTAAAATTGAACTTTGGAGGTAGATCTTAAGATCCTAAGAGTTTCATCAATTTCTCTTAGGATTACCCTACTACATGAGCCTTTGCATGATCTCTTTCTAGCTTTATTGAAAGTTGAAGAAAATGTTGCACAGCTCAAGGAAAAGAGGACTGTATGATCTGAATATGCTTGTCGATAGTCATAATCCAATCAAAAGTGGAAAATGATAAATATACCTAAAAGCAAGCACCAGGAACATGTGTGGACAAAATTCATTTAAGAAGCAATCCAGGTAAATTATTCCATCCTTTGATATTGAGGCAAGATAAAATGAAGAATAATCAGAAAAAGGTTAATGATTCAATATACTGATTCTTTTATTCAAGTTCACAAATAAGATCATTCCAAATACAAATAACACGGTTTTGGGGCATCATCTTTTTCAAAGAGTTAAATAAAAGGATAATAAGAATTCAGAAATTATGTAGTTCTTCTCAATTTGTGATTTCTGTATTCCTATAGGTGTCCCTGAATGTGCCATTAATGAAATGAAGCAGCCAACCAAAACGAGTTTAGATTACGGAAGAGTAAAATTTGTTAAAGCAACAAGTTAAATGTTGGGGCTTAAAGGTCAGTGAGATAACAGCTATGCGTGTAAATGTGAATGCACATGTCAGTGCTCGGTTCCTTTTTAATGTTGTATAAGAGCACAATAGCTGAAGCTGAGGCACCTAATCACTTTCCTCGTGAAAATACAAAAGGAAAGAGTCATGGAATAAGACTTTGAATCAAAACTACAGTTAGCTATGATGCACCAACACGGATACGTGTGTCCGACACAATACGTGTCAGATACGCCGACACGAGATTTTTAAAAAAAATTACAGACACGTCATCGACACGTTGATTAAATTCTTAAAAAAAATTTATTTATATAGTATAAATTTAGTTGTATACTTGTTATTAATTTTTCTTATTGAAATTTTTTAAACTTGAATACTTATTTGTTACTTGCTAATAATTTTGAATTAACAATATATAATATTTTTAATATAAAAAGAAAAATGATTATGGTAGAGCGTTCTAAAAGTGTCGGTATCGACTCGTGTCCGACCGAACACGCTACCCTAATTGAAGTGTTACCGAGACAGTTAGTGATCATTTGCACTTTCCACAAGTCCATATGAGGTTACTTGTGTCAAGCATAGAACCGTAAAATCCATTCCTCAATAAAACAAGACTTCTCTCAATCTTTGACAAACTGTAAGAATCCTTCCCTCAATGCTTCTGTAAAAAATCTAAACACCTTGGAAAAACACAAATGGGTTTGTTGTCTTTGCTTTTGGGGAGTCAAATCAACATATGCTTTAAAAAAGGATAAGAATGCAGGAAATCAGAAGGAACTTCACGAAGTCCTCATTAAATTCCCTGTCTGTCCCTGGGGTGATCCCACAATTTCTTTTTAATCAAGGTCAAATTGAGAACACGGAAAAAATTAGCACTCATAAAAATAGACAAACTTAAAGAACAACTATAGCCTTGATCCACTTCAAAGAAGACCGATGGTTGAAAATCCTTGATAAACATGTCACTAGTTTAGCTATAAATTAGATGAAAAGGATTAAAAGAGGTGAATAATACGTGATGGAAACATTTAAACTAACTTCTGTATGTTAAAGTTATGAAGGATAGTTTTATTCCGTTTTCACGTGAACTATAAACATTAAGGTGGATCAAAACCTGAACCAGAAAGGAGAAAAAGCATGGAAAGCTTACTGAGTGGATTTTTGTCCCTCTCTTAGTAAATGCTAGAAGCCTCTTTTCTCCCTCCTGTGTGATAAAGAAAGTATTTATGCATTCAATAAGTGGCTAAGGTCTTTAATCTTAATCCTTTGGGAAAAAGAAAATGAGATAACCTGCTGCCTGAAGTATTCCCGAAACTCTGCCCACGAGCTGTGCACTTTGACTACCACATATCTAATATACAGAGTTAATCATTTGAAAAATCCATGAATCATGAACTATAATATTTTTTTTTATATTTACAATGATTACAAGCCTAACTTTTCTATGCTGAGTTATCTTTGAAGTATAGGAGAAAAACTCATCTCGCAGAAAATTCTTTCATTGGTAGTTGCAAATAAAACTCATCTCGCAGAAAATTCTTTCATTGGTAGTTGCAAATACATGTTAAAAGTGATATGTATAGAGAGAAAACAACCGAGAAGAAAAAAATAATGGCAGAAAACTAAAACGTACTAGGCATACAAGCCCACAACTTGGCTCTCAGCATGTTGAATGAAAGGCAGGAAAATTTAAACTTCAGCATTATTATGGACTAAGAATAATGTCAATGTATGAAAGTAAAGGCTCGACCACTTGGTAAATAGTTAGCTTCAAAAAGTGAATAAAGGATACGGCCAGTAATCAAGTCCAGCCCGCTTTAATTTCGTATCATCTACCTGAAAACCCAATGGCTGAAGCAGAAAAAGAGCTTTAAATAATCAAACTTTGCAGAAAAGTTTAAGCAGGTGAGAATATTAACTACAAAAGAAAAGATTGTCTTATTCATCATTCCATTCAATTCCATAGCTAATAATCAAAACCGAAGAGAAGGTTGGTAAAATTGACCTCAACTAAATGTAATCCAACAGATGACGCAGCACAAGTTCTGGCAATGCATCCAGAGTTGCCAGGAATCTGTGAAGGGCAAGAGTAATCTAATATTCAGCATCAAGATACTGATGTTGTAAACCAAGCCCCCATAAAAAATGTATTCTGAAATTTATACCACCTTCTAGTACAATCAATACGCCCAAAATGTTTTTATAAGAAACTCCATTGAAATATCAATGAAAGCATAATGGAGGAATACCATGTAAGCTTCAGAGATTCATTCAACTCACATCTAATAAAATGTTTCTTATGCCATCGGTTAACGCTACATTGCTTTCATTTCGTTCTTTTATTCATTGTTATATAGTCATCCATTAACAATATGTAACAGAGAATGAATTTTCATTTCCTGTTTAATCTCTCCCACTTGATAAACCGAATTAATTTAGATGCATATTACAATCTACATTACCAATAACTTCTTATCATTTCAGTGGTTAACTCAATTGCATAATTGGTAGCATACTGTGAAATCATACATCAAGTTAATATTAGAATAAGTGTACCTGTGGTGACACTAATACCACTTGAAGAAATTTGCTCTGAGGATCTTCTGTGACCACCTCACCTACCCCATTCGGAAATGCATTCACTCGATCCCTTTCAGCTGTAATTTCAAAGAGAAAAAAAATAAAAATAAAATCCAATGACTTCATTCAATCAAAGTGTCTATACAGAGAAACAATTCAAATTTCAAATATATTTTTCACAGAAGTTACTGCAACAACAGAAATTTAAAAGGCTGAATGCCGCAGTATATGTACATATAATACATACGCTGAGAGCAAAGCCGAGAGAAGCGTGGAGAGGAAAGAGTGAGGGGGAAGTGGAATGAAATAGGCTTGAAAAATGGGCGGAGGAGGGAAGAAGCTCTGGACCAATGAAGGGAAGAGGTGGCGGCAGCTCTCAGGCCGGTGGCGTCCATTTTCAAGCAGCCCGCCGCTCTATCCTCTGCGACTCGTTTGGTAAAGATAAAAAGTATTACATTTAAGTAACTTATTAAAATCTTGTTATCACAATAGATTAAATTCATCAATAGTTACCCAACTTTATGCTTAACGTCAACATTTTCACTCAATTTGATTTTGTTTCATCATGTAACTTTATATTTAGTTTTATCACAGCCTCTAATTTGATTTTATTTCACAACTCATTTAATTTAATATAACATTTCACCATAACTACTTAATTTCATATAACATTTCATCATAGTCATCCAAGTTTTTTCACAATTTTCACTAATTTTAAAAGAGATAAATTATATATATAAAATAAATTT